>RJWK010000408.1:0-45293 GCA_004363435.1 Platanista minor
TTTTTTTTTTTTTTTTTTTTTTTTTTTTTTTTTGCGGTATGCGGGCCTCTCACTGTTGTGACCTCTCCTGTTGCGGAGCACAGGCTCCGGACGCGCAGGCTCAGCGGCCATGGCTCACGGCCCAGCCGCTCCGCGGCATGTGGGATCTTCCCGGACCGGGGCACGAACCCATGTCCCCTGCATCGGCATGCGGACTCTCAACCACTGCGCCAGCAGGGAAGCCCTGCTGGGTCATTTTGATAGAAGAATTTATTAGCTTTAAAGTTACTAAAATTCTGATGTGATGGTTACTTTCTATCTCATTAGTTTATTTTCTTAAACTGAGTATTAGATTGACAGTAGTTAATGGTATTTATTCAGGGGAAAAGAGTCTTTACTGGCAACACTGAGAAACTAACTTCCTTGAAATGAACCTGGAAATCTTCCCAGACTTTGGAAACCATCTATCATCCAAAAAGACTCTAGAAGATGTGTTTTGTTCATGCTTCTCTTGCTATAAATTTGAAACAAAATAAATGTGCATCATCTGCTATGTTAAAAAAGCGACTAATATATATATATATATATATATATATATATATATATATATATATATTATATCATATATTAAGGTAAGATATTGAGGAGCAGTGTTTTATTGTAGAAAACAGTGGCATAAAATGAGAAAAAATGTATGAGGATGTTATCCAGTTATGTTATGTTTAAAGATAAACTTTACTCTGATATGTTTGTTAAAGAGATTAAGTTTTCTAAGCAGCATGACTAGACAGGTAGGCTGAGGTTGGTAACTTTTGTGTCAGAGGTAAGCTGTCTCCAGGTAAGATAAATGATTCATTTGAAAGTAAAATATAAACGCTGGACATGACTTGCTTTGGGCAGCAGAAGAGGTCAACTTATCAGAGATAACACTTATTTAAGTAAGATTTCTCAAGGAGCTTGAGTTGTACCTGTCTTATCATTTCTAAAATACCTAGAGATTGATGTCTTCATTTTGGTATGCTTAGTGATATAATTAGGTTCTGGAGTTGAGCCATAGGTTGTTTTAAACACTGTAAAAGTCTGTGTATTTAATAGAGATACTGTTGGAATTGAGGACTGTTCTAAGCTGAATTTTGTCCCTCCCCCAAATTCATATTTTGAAGTCCCAACACTTAGTATACTAATATGTGACTATATTTGCATATAGGGTCTTTAAAGAAGTAATTCAGTTGGAGGGAGGTCATTAGGGTAAACCTTAATCCAACACCGAGTTTGTCCTTTCTAGGAGATTAAGGTAAAAGAAACCTACAGAGGAAAGAGCGTGTAGACACAAGGAGAAGACAGCCATCTACAAGCCAAGGAGAGATGCTTAGAAGAAACCCTGCCAATGCCTTGATCTAGGACTTCTAGCCTTCAGAACTGTGGGAAATTCTTTGTTGTTAAGCCACCCAGACTGCAGCATTTTGTTATGTCAGACCTAGGAAACTAATACAAGAATACACAGCATATGAGTTCCAGTGTCAACGGTCCAATTACTAGTTATTTTACTTTGCATAATTAATTTAAGCACTTTGAACCTCAGCTTCTTCACGTGTAAAAGAAGAAAATTTAGACCAGTTTTTTTGTCTATACTTTTTAATTCTATAGTGAGATAGTGGGTCAAGATAGCAAAAGTTTTTAAATTTATTTTTATCTAAATTTATATATTGAATGTAATATCATTCGACTGTGATTTCAAAATATAAAAATATATTGAGGCACACAAGCCCTCAGAAAGTACATTATCTAGGTACCACCATTTCTGAAAATCGAATTAAGGATGTGCTTTTACAACAAAATGAAAATGCAAAGATGGAAAACACAAAATACAAGAAAAGTTGGTAAACTAAGACGCTTTCAAATTATGGTAAGTCTAAGTGAGTCTTCATAATGTGAAGATTTATTACATTTTATATTAAATGGTTTCAATATAGAGGGCATATATTACATTTCAAAGAAAGTGACATTCTGGACATTTCTGGATAATTTTATCTGAAGTTTTGTTTTGGGGATGGAGGATTAAGAAATAATCATCTCAATTTATGTTTGAATCTCACTTTTTCTCATTTTCACCAGAAACTTTTACTACCAATTTTTATTTCTAACTCCATTGTAGTTACCCTCTGTACTATATTTGTAGCTATTCCTTGGTCTTTGGATACCTTCAAATATTTCCATTAAAAACAAGAATATGGCCAACTAAATAAGTAAGTCTTTTCAATCACACATGCTATTTAACTACTTTTAAAATTTCTTCTTCTTCATAAGCTTCTTAAAGAGTTAATTATATTTACTGTCTCTAAGAACCTAACAGAAAATGGGCCAAAACATTAATAAATAATTGACAGAAAAAGATAAATTAAAGCAGTTAATACAAATACAAAATTATTCAAATCTCATTAAAGATTAGGAAATATACATTGAAACATTAATAAGAAAATAGTTTTGTCTTTCAGATTTTTAAAGGAAAATATTTAATAGCACATGAGATTTATAAGAGTAATGGGATAGCATATACACTTTTGATGGGAATGTAAATTTAATTGACTTTTCAAATGGTAGTTTGAACTTATAAATGAACACACTTTTGAATAACAATTTTATTTCTGAAAATATATCCTGCACTAGTGCTAACATCAATGAAGATTTATGTGCAGTGATGTCCTTTAACATTTTTTAACAGCAAAAACCAAACCAAATCAAACCAAACCTGGAAATATCACAAATATGCATAAATAAATAAATTTAATATGTCTGAGTATTTGCACAAAATGGAGTGATTAGCAAAAGTAAAATAAGCCTCCATGCTTTCACTTAGATTTTCTTAAAAACTATTGTTTATTTATAAAAGCCGGGTGCAGAACAATATGTAGAATGTGATCCTTTGCATGGGAAAAAAACTGTGTGTGTTTATGTGTGTGTATGTGTGTGTGTGTGTGTGAGAGAGAGAGAGAGAGAATAAAAGTTAAGAAAGGTATCTTATGCCAATGAGCACAAAAAGTACCTGGGAATATAATCATCCTAAAAAAGTTATTATCTTCTGAATTGGATAGGAGTGAAATATAAAGATATAATTATTACTAAATTATATATTGTTTAGTTTTGTTAAAATTTGCTGTATTACTTTTCTAATAAACATAAGACTATTTTGAAAACAAATATATTTAGGTGCACAAATAATATAAAGATAGTTTAACAAAATCTATAATTTTATATATGTATGCTATATAATATCATTTGAAATACACTGAAATACAGTGCAAATTCCATTGCCTTAAAAAGAAAATATAAGCATCAAGATACTTTTGGGAAAAAACAAAAAAGAACACTTTTGAACCAGAGTAAGCAAAAAGGGAAATGTATTGAAAGGATTCCTGGACTGCTCACAAGCTGTTGGATTCCTGGATCCAACAGCTGTGCTTTAAGTTTGGTTCTGAAAAAATCTGGAACTGGAAGCAGCGATGCTTTTCTTCTCTTCCCTCTGGGTATCTGCCTCATTCTCTCAAACAGCCTTCCCCCCATGATGATGTTATACATAACTAGTAACGGCTTCTAGTAAGGACCCGTTAAAAAATAACATTCTCATTGTGTCTAGTAATAAAATAAAGAAAAACAAACAATAAAAAACACTCCCCAGGGATGTTCTCTGATTGGTTCTGCTGCATTATAAGGAGACAGGTGCAACCAGTCTATATCACATGTTTAAATAATATACACACTGGTTTTCTTTTTCTTCCTGATCCCCAAATGCCCCACCTCTCATTGTGCAACTTAATTATACAGTCACCAACATACTTACCAATGATCACTAGATCAGCTTGTGATCAGGCTCAGAGCCCTATCACTAGCCACAGGCAAAAAAACATCTCTTACTGAAATCATGTGATAGAAGCTGTAATGATGACACACCATTACCCCCGCTAGGGGAGAGGCATGGGACGGATGCTCAGAAGGAAGTGACACCTTGATTTCAGACTTTTATCCTCTAGGACTGTGAGATAAAAACCTCTGTTGTTTAAGTCACTCAGTTTGTGGCACTTTGTTATGGCAGCCTTAGCAAAAGAATACATCTCTCACTCTATTTTCCCTGTGAAACGTTATGACCTCTGCACCTCACCTTGCTGAGTTCCCCCGGGGGCCACATTCCTGAACATCTGAGCACCTCTGCTCCCAGCGGCTGAAGTATGCAATTAAGAGCCTGTTGCTTTTGCTTCCCCAACCTGTTTTTGTCAGTTCATTTGCTACCACTGTAAATAATTAATTTCTATATGTACACCAAATTAGATACATGAGTGAAAAAGAAATGAGGTTTGTTATTTCTGTGAAAACTAAGTGAAATGCTTGGGAAAGAGTGATAAAACTAGTCACACACACAAAAAATACCCTTGAATTTTGTGTATATAAATTAACTAAAATAGTGAAGTAAAAATTATAAATATCTAAAAGCCATCTGAATGCAGATTAATAGCATATTTAAATCTATACTCCAGGGCTTCCCTGGTGGCGCAGCGGTTGAGTCCGCCTGCCGTTGCGGGGGACACGGGTTCGTGCCCCGGTCCGAGAAGATCCCACATGCTGCAGAGCGGCTGGGCCCTTGAGCCATGGCCGCTGAGCCTGCGCATCCGGAGCCTGTGCTCCGCAGCGGGAGAGGCCATAACAGCGAGAGGCCCGCGTACCGCAAAAAAATAAAATAAAATAAAATTTATAGTTTCTTTAAAGTGGAATATAGATATATTTATTTTTATTTGAGCCATGGCTCAAGGGCCCAGCCACTCTGCGGCATGTGGGATCTTCTCGGACCGGGGCACGAACCCATGTCCCCTGAATCGGCAGGTGGACTCAACAGCTGTGCCACCAGGGAAGCCCCAGAAACTAGAAATTTTAAATGATACATATTGGATTTGGTAGCTGTAAAAAAAAAAAAAAAAAAAAAAAAAGATGCAGAAATCTTATCAATCTACTTGTGCTCAAAACTGTACATTTAGTTTAAAACAAAATATTGAAGACACATATATATGTATCTTTTTCTAAGTAATCTCTTTAACCAATTTCTTAGTTGACTATGGGTTTCATCAGGTTGAAATGCAGTCCCTGATTTTTCTTGGGATGGACAGGCTTGGGCTCAAGTATGTTGTACTTTAGCAGCACTTTAGTTAAGAAGTAACCAACACATAGCTGATACATTTTTGCAGAGTCACCTAAATGGCTTTTTGTGTATGTGTGAATACATGCCTGGAGTTTCAAGGACCAGAATGTTATAGTTTGATGATATTGCTTTTGCATGGTCCAAATAGCTCTTTCACCAATCCTGAATGTCTGATACCTCAGCACCTACTCTCATGTCCCCATTTTGTCACCTGTAATGTACAAGTTCTATTGACAGTTTCTCTGTCACTCAGGACTCGATTTTTAAAGATACACAACTCAATCTAAGCCAAAAAAAAAGAGAGAGAAATTAACTGGAAAGATACTAGTGCTTTTCATGGAAAGGAAAGTGTAGAAAGAACACTCAAGTGTAGAAAAGGTGGGGGCAAAAAACTTAGCAACTGCAGGCACTGTAAACAGTGGTGTGAGCCTGGTCAGGGTTCTCCACCTCTCATCTTTGCCTCTCTTTGATATCAGTTTTATTCTCTGCAAAGGAAAGATGTTACTTTTTATGCAAACTTATCAGTTCCACAGAAATATTAGAATAGGTAAACAAATGATTTGTATGGCTTCAAAGACAAGGTACAGAAATGAAGCTTTGTACAGCATCTTTAGCTCTTCATTTCTCTGAGTAAATACTGGCCAGAGGACTTGGAAGAGCTCCAAGGACCCCTGTCTGGCCAGTGAGGTCACTGACCCTGAGGAGACCTGGTCAGCTCAGAAAATCTGAGAAATCCTCCTTACGAAAGGAACCCTGTTGCACCGACCACTACAATATCAAATCTGCTTTCTCCAAAGTGCCAGAACAATAGTTGTCAGAATCTTGGGATTTTCTAGTTTCCAACATCTCCTTTGGGAAAATAGCTTTCTTTGTGTCAAAAATTCCAAGAAAGGATGCTGATGGGCTCGTTTGATTTGCATGCTTACACTTAGATGATTTATTCTTTCCAGATAGGTCAGAGTCATGCATGAAAATAACAGTTTTTTTCAAGACCATAAGTAAAATGGGTAATGGGGACAGAATAGCTCCCTAAAAGTAAAGGAGCAGATTACTCAATAGAAGGAAAGGAGTCTAGGCAAAAAAACCAAGACCAGCTACAGAAGATAGGCTGAAAAGAAACACTGACAGCTCAAAACACATAGAAAAGTGTAATAAAATAATAGCTATGGACTGACATTTTACTTATACATGAAAATACCCATTTAGGTTTATATAATCACAACACTTTTACTTAGGGTCATTCAAAGTCATGTGCATTTTCCATGGACATCTCTGTTGATGACTGTTTAATTTCATCCTTTTTTTCCCCTAATTGGCTTAAAACAGACTGTCCATGGAACTATTACTTATTAACTACAGGAGAATATTTTTACATATTCTGTTGCTTTTGTTCATCAAGGTGAAAAAAATTACTTTGTATTCATTTTACTGTGCATTGTGGGTGAAAATAATTTATAATTTATCTACTGAAATAATTTATGCATGAGTTCATTTTCCCAATTGTTTTTTGCATTTCTACATGAAATTTACAGTAAAATAAATAATTCCTTTTAAAGGGTTGACCCATATACATCAAATGCTAACCTCACTTAGAAATCAAGAATGGTAGCAATTTTATTTAGGAGAGATTCTAGGACACTTTCACAAAATCTTACACTTATGCCCATAAATCTTTATAATCATCAGGCATCTCTTTAGGAGAAACACTCATAAACTAACAAAACAAAGTTTAAAATAAAAGGAGAAGTGTTTTTAAAGGTATTTGACACAGTTTTGAAAACTAAAGCCATTTTTTATTATGCCTGGAAATTTATTTATTTATTACATCTTTATTGGATTATAATTGCTTTACAATGTTGTGCTAGTTCCTGCTGTACAACAAAGTGAATCAGCTATATATATACCTATGTTCCCTCTCTCTTGAGCCTCCCACCCACCCTCCCTATCCCACCCCTCTAGGTTACCACAAAGCACTGAACTGATCTCCCTGTGCTATACAGCAGCTTCCCACTAGCTATCTATTTTACACATGCTAGTATATATATGTCAGTGCTACACTCTCAATTCATCCCACCCCCCTTTCCTCTGCTGTGTCCAAAGTCCATTCTCTATGACTGTGTCTCTATTCCTGCCCTGCCACTAGGTTCATCAGTACCATTTTTCTAGATTCCATATATATATAAATTAATATAGAGTATTTGGAAAACTAGTAGCTCTTAATTTTTAAACTCATAGCTATTGATTTTTTTCCTCAAATAGGTGGTTAAAGCCTCTTGCCTAGGGCAAGGACAGCAGCGAAAGAAATTCTTCAAAGTACCGTCTTAGGCTGGTTTTGAAGCACAAATGACAGTTTGGCATTGCTTGTGGACTTGAAGTTCACAGTTACTCTGTCCCTACTAAATTGATAAAGGATAGGAGAAAATATGTGAAAGGAAATGAGAAGTGTAAAAGCATCTTATTTAGGTCATTTAAAAATATTAATGTTCAATTGCTTGTCTGTCAACTTGAAGTTTTAACCTAATTTTGTCTACATTTTTTGACAAATCATACAAAGACAACTAAAGTCATCTGAACCTATAGCCTCACTTGTATTTTAGAGGCTGACAAAACCATTGCCTGCCCCTCATCTTCTCTCCCTCTCTCAGGGGAACAACTGAAGAGAGGAGCTAAGAACTGCCAATGACAAAATATTATATTCTTTGATTTTCTGGAGGCAGGGATCTAAACTCCAACTTAACTGGAATTTTTCATGAAATTCTTTCAAGACTAATATACGATTAATCCATTTTGATTTATAATCTCACCAAATTTCCTAAGTCCTGACTTCAAGTGATTCAGAAATTTCTGTCAGAGTTGATTACATGAAAGTGGAGAAGAAAAAGAAAAATATTTTGTGTGTGTGTGTGTGTGTGTGTTTGTGTGTGTGTGTGTGTATGAGGAAAGAAAATGGCTCAGCAATGAAATCAGAAATGAATGTAAATGTTGCAGAAAAGGGAGTGGATAGTCAGGGTATGTGAGTGATATGGTATGGCTAGAACTCAGGGCAGCAGCAGGACAGCTTATCAGGTTTCCCACATGTTGGGTTTGAGCCTTTTCAGCAGGACGTCCAGGCGGAAACTTCTGCCTTGTCTTCTGGGCTGATAGAGTACCTTGGATAATTGTGAGTCATAATATTTATTCCACTGAGTTTGAATCATAGGTTTATTTAATTTTTCTTTGATTATACTGTGAGCTGATTAAATGCAGGAACCATGTCTTCTATTTCTTTTTCTTAAATCCCAAGGACATAATAGGTGCCCATTTTGTTTGTTTGTTTGTTTTGTTTTCATTTGTCAGTGAGAATAGCAAGACCAAGGGATGGTGAGGATTAATGAGTCGCGGTCTAAGAAGTGTTTAGAAGAGAGTCTGAGTCATAGACTTAATAAATGTTAGCAATTACCCTTATGCAAATTGCTCATTCCTTATCATATAGTTTTTACTTTTATGAGAGATGAAAAATTGCTAAAATAACTTTCTTGGTTCCACAATGATGTTGAGTGCCATGGTAGTTCATTTATGAAACTGTATTGATGTGAAACAAAGATAATTAAAGTGTTACTTGTCCATTTTATACTTTTTCTACTTTAATCCTTGTGAGGAAATGATATTTAAATAAAAATTGTAAATCTCACAAATATTTACTTATATAATCTTACAACTATACAAAATAGGTTAATCATGTTTCAGATGCTCCAACAGGATTTTCATGATTAGAAATCTTACTTGTGAGGTTAGTCTCCTCCTACCCCTGCACTTCTCAGTAGTCTGATATTATCTTCAGATCCTTTAGGGACTACATAAACAGTTCTAGTTTTTAAATTGCTTAATTCACCTCCTCATAATTATTCTCTACATGTATGAAATGCAATTCATACTCAAAAGATAGAGAAAACTATGTAATCACAATGTTTTCTGCTATCACCATGCTTTTAGCGTTAATGCCACGGCCCAATGAATAGATAAAAAAGTAGCTAGGCTAAATTTTCCTAAAAAATTGGCAAAATACTTTAATTCATTCAGTTTTCCACATCTTTAATTATTGTTAAGCATCATTTATTTACTCAGTAATGTAAATTAATTCCTATGAGGTGAAATCCACTAAGCTTAATACATTTATGAACAAAAAGTACACAATCGTTAACTACCTATAAGGATTTTACACAAGAGAATGGAGGAAATGAGAATGTAGGAAAATAAGGCAAGAATGTATAAAATGTTAAGCAATATGAGAAGTAACCAAGCCAAAAAGCAATTAAATAAATGAATGAATGAAATGGTACAGGTCAAAAGTGAAATACTGTAGGTAAAATGTACTATTGATTCATAAAAACTGGGCTTTCTAAGTCTATTTTTATGGAAGAAATATAGATGACATAAATTAATGGGAAATTATATAACTGTAACATGTTTAAGGGCATCCTAGTCATTTTTTTTACCTGACAATTTGTTAAGAAATTTTTATACCAATTTATTTAATAGTTGATAGTTATGACTTTTTTCTGAGAACTTTCTTCTGATAAAGTTACTGAAGTTTAAGATACGTGACTTGTTTAAGATCACAAATCTTTGAAGGTTGTGGAGGTAGCATACAAATATAGGATCCTAATATTTCAAAGTCTATGTCTAGCATTTACCACCCTGATACTTTCTCACCTGGGTTGTGAAGAAGTAGCAAAATTTGAAAAGGTAGAATAAAGAAAATAGAGTAGTCTGAGGAAAGCAGAATAAGGACTTGAGCAAAGTACAGAATTGGAAAATACACACACACACACACACACACACACACACACACACACAATACATATTATGCTAGGACTTGGGATGCAAAAGGCAGACCAAAATTCAAGAAGTAGTTGAGGACAAACACTTAATAAAAATTATGAAATTAAGTTCTACAGTCAAGAGACCTAAAGACCACCTTTAGGAATCACAACCCAATGTGAAAAAGAAGACTCTATGCACCTACATAGTCAAGAAATTAATAGAATAAAGTAAAATCAAGATCAGACCAGGGTGATCAGAGTCACCAAGGGAGGCTTGTCCTCTGTAATTCAAGTGATTACATGGAGGTATCAGAAGATAGGAAGAAAAGACAAGGTCTGGCCAAGAATTCAGGATTAGGGCAAGTGACTGAGTAACAGTCTCAAAGCACTGGCATCAAGAATTATTTACAAGCTGTGTGGATAACTTCCATTTCCCTAGGCTCCTGGAAATATGAAGGACATTTATTACAAAAACACTCCTGGCTTCTCATCACACCCTTCACTTTCTTCACCATGGAAAGAAGAAAACTGTCTTATCTGATCAATGACTTAACCTAATTTGGAAGAAATTCCTGAGCATGTTCTGCCCAGACCTTGCCATTTCAGAATCAGTGGAAATTCCAGAGGAATTTTTTTTTTTTCTCTGTATCCAATGACCTACAATTTCATGTGGTGCAGTGGTAAAGTATTAGTGAACTCATTTGTCTACAGAAGTAAAGATAAATTCTCTGATGAATGTATGATTAATAGAGCTGGTATTTTGATCTCCATCAGATCCTGTTTATTTCTCAAAGGTTTTGAACTTTGGGGAGAGGAGTATAAGTTATTGTGTCCATAAATTATAAACTCCAACCAAGGAATTCATATAACAATGAGTATATGCCCAGGACAAGGACTATGTTGTATCTAGAAGTGATAATTGCCTGGAAAATGTTGATATTTGACATGTTACATAATTCTTTACAAAAATCTATACCTATACATTTATTTTATATGCTTTACATTGCTTTCAAAACAATCAAAAGGCAAGCTGGGTAGGGACAGAAATTCCATAAGGTAACATTTTGACAAGCCTGAATATTTTTTAAAAACTATTTCCTCTAGGCAATATATGACCATTCCTACTCCACTGTGGGGTTATTTGAGAAATGAAACAGCAGAGGCAAATAGAGATAAAATTTATAATTTATTTCGATAAACTTGACTGGGAAAAATATTCTGGATCTATATCGACAAGCAATTGGTTGCTGGTACTTCTCCTCTGAATTAGACAGATTTATCCACCCAATTATTAGCAAACTAGACAGCCTGAAAGTTTCCCTAGGGAGACAGCATCACACACTCCTAAAAAGACACATTCTTCCTGGAGACAGGTCAGCTGGAAAAGATAGAATCTGGAAGAAACATGCTCAAGGTTTTCTCCCCAAATCCAATCAGATATCACTTTTCCCATACAAAGGAGAGGGTATGGGACTGAGCAAAACTGGGAAGGTTCTTCCTACACACTTTTTGTCCTTTTTTTGTTTTCTCCTGTGGTCCAGAGTGGAAGGTCACTATCATGTCCAGACATGTAAATACAGGTAATGTGTTCCTTACCAACAGTCAATAAGTCAATGGGTGACTTCAAGTTAGTGCTTCTCATTCACCTAATTTTTGTTAAATTCTGCACCCTTCACATATTTGAAAGCTAACTATTTCCACCATCAAATTACTTTGAACAATCTCTTTACCTTGTGGTCATATTTACAGTCTTATTCAGTCATTTTAGTGCTTTGACCTCACATTCATGACTCCACATAATTTCGGGAAAGCTTAAGACTAGAAGATGTTCTAGTCTGCAAGGCCAACTCATCAGTCTAAAATTTTAGTCCAGAATAGAAGTGTAAAAATATTTCTGAAATTTAAAGGTGATCAAAGCCTGCATCTCATTGCAGATGAACTTAATTTGCAACTTTAACCATTAATCATATTGTGAATTATAGGAATAGGTAAAAGAGAATGCGAAGAGTCCCTTGTCTCTAAAATCATTTATAATGAATTAGTTTATAGGAGTTTTCTGTGTAAGTGAAAGAGTATGCAAAGCGTGGATTCAGAATCTAATTTTTAAATGAGTTATATGGCCTTAAATCCAACCAGAGCCTAAAAGGCCATTTGAAAATGTGACAAGTGAATAAACTGGTCTCAAAACAAAAGTTATTGCTAATAAATGATATACAACTTATCAATTTGTTACAATGTCAAGATTTATGATGACATTTTCTTTTTCTGATCAGAAAAAGGCTTAACTGCATCCCAAAGTGAGGAGAACAAATTATAGTTGTCATAATTATGTAGCTTGCTATATCTTTAATGTAGAATGAAATACCTCATTTGACAACTCTATACCAGATGGAATGCATATTTTTTAGAAAAGAAAAAAAAACTTAAAATGTTAATCTATAAAGTCTTGAAAGAAAGGCTGATATTTTGGTTTGAGACTAACGTGCTGGGAGATTGCCAAAAGAAATAATTGAATCGTTACCCTTCAGCATATCAACAACTCCATATATATCCATTTCAATTCATTTCAAATTCAATTTTGGCAGAGCAAATAATTGAAATTGACTAAGTTGAGGAAGTCTATATTAATTTAGCATTGTTAAACACAACGTCAGGTTTCAACCCTAGTCTCTCACTCAAACTCTGCTGTTCCCTCCAGAAACCCATACCCGTGATTAAAAGCAGATACCAACTCTGCAAGTATAACAAGTTGACTAAAGATGAAACGGAAAGCTGTACTTTAGAAAATGTACCAATGTCAGACTATTTTTAGGTAGTTTTCTTGGAGACAAATTTTTTTTTTTAATGACCATTAAGGGTAGAAGTGGGTTGTGATCCTTCAAAGAATTGGTCAATTTTTATTCTCAGGCTTCCTTAAAAAGCTTGATTCCAGAGCATGATGTGAGGACTAGAGAAGGAGCATCTACATGAGGATAGCACCATAATTATATATTGCTCCCTTCCCCTATCTCTTCTAGTACCCCCCTATTCCCCCATACCACACTGTCTTTTTGACTAGAAGAAAAGGGAACATGATGCAAAATTCCCAGACCCTAAGATTACCTGTGCTGGACATAACTGTGCCAGTAGGAGACGTGATAGGCAGAGAGCAGGAGCATGGTCCACTGAGGACACAGGATCAGCAAACACCATTAGTTGACCACCTGTACCCTTTTGCATAAGGTCTTCTTCTGTGCCCTATTGAAACAACTCCCAGACACTTATTTGGATCTTACATCAAGACAGAGCTATTCAAATTCACTCTGCTTCAAGTAATGATTTGTTTCACTTTCATTTTTTTTTTTTTTTTTTTCCATGCTTGAGGCCTTGTGGAGGATTTCTTTTAATTGATGCAGTTGGATTGGGTGACTGCCATTTTAATCTTTGCCAGACCCTCTGCTCCCCTTGGTTACCTCCAACTGTGCACTCACTTAAATCTTGCTTTTTGTTTTTTGTTTTTTGTTTTTGTTTTTGTTTTTTGCGGTATGCAGGCCTCTCACCGCTGTGGCCTCTCCCGCCGCGGAGCACAGGATCCTGACGCACAGGCTCAGCGGCCATGGCTCACGGGTCCAGCTGCTCCTCGGCATGTGGGATCCTCCTGGACCGGGGCACGAACCCGCGTCCCCTGCATCGGCAGGCGGACCCTCAACCACTGTGCCACCAGGGAAGCCCTAAATCTTGCTTTTGTAGGAAAATTTTTTTAAAAACCCACAAAACAAAAATCTAAAAACATGTACAGCTCTTTCCCCTTTTCTTGCCTCTTTCTTTTTTTTTTTTCATAAATTTATTTATTTACTTATTTTTGGTGGTGTTGGGTCTTCGTTGTTGCATGTGGGCTTTCTCTAGTTGTGACGAGTGAGCGGGGGCTACTCTTCATTGCGGTGCATGGGCTTCTCATTCCAGTAGCTTCTCCTGTTGCGGAGCATGGGCTCTAGGCGTGCAGGCTTCAGTAGTTGTGGCACACGGGCTTAGTTGTTCCACAACATGTGGGATCTTCCCAGACCAGGGCCCAAACCCATGTCCCCCGCGTCGGCAGGTGGATTCTTAACCACGATGCCACCAGGGGAGTCCTTGCCTGTCTCTTTCAATGTCGGACTGAAAGGCACATGGATAAGGTCCTTGAATTCACTAACTTCACACATCTTAATCCTGTACTTAAGCATAAAACATAAGCTATATAGCATAAGCTATATACTTAAGCTATATTTATAAATAATTTTAAAAAGCTTATTTTTATTTTATTGTTAAAATCTTCTCCCTTCCATATATCCCTTTATCGGAGTCCAAGAAGAGTTAGACTAGACTTAATCTGCAGTGTGAAAATGAGAAAGTCGTTCGTGGAGATGAGCCTGTAGCAAAAACAAGGCACAGGGTTAACCTCATAGAAATCTTAGTCCAGGGTTGGCTGGAGAACTACATGAAGCATCCTTCTGTGATGCATACTTTACGCTCAATCCATGATACTTTAGTGGAATAGAATTAGAAGTACTACTTGGTTTCAGTTGGATTGTAGTCATTTTTAAAACGAAGGATGACTTGCTTGGAGATAACTGAGAGAGAGAACCGTCTTTCTTCAGTGATGTCGTACACCTTAGTGAGGCAAGAGCTGGCACTGGAAGTCGGATGCAGAGAAAAGCTGTGCTCAGCAAAACGGGGTCTTGGGAATGGCAGCAGCACCATGAGTGTGGATGCTTTGGCAAGGTAGCAGGCTGGAGCGGAGGAAGCTGAGATAACTGTCTCAAAGTATTTGAGAAACAGCTCCCTAAGGAATGCTTACGTTTCTGGGGAATAATTTAAGGAAGGAGATGGCCAATTTATAAAAATTGAAGTGGTAAGACCTCCTACTAATTGTGACAGAAAGAGAAATTGGGACTATGTTTTTTGTCAGAAGCTGTTGAGACCTGGGACTTGGAATTAATTTATGATTTGATTTGGAAAACAATTTACTTAGCATTAGCCTATATGAGAGATTAGTATAAGAGGAGTTAAAAGTATGCGGGGGGCGGAGGGTGGGCTTCCCTGGTGGCGCAGTGGTTGAGAGTCTGCCTGCTGATACAGGGGACGCGGGTTCGTACCCCGGTCCGGGAAGATCCCACATGCTGTGGAGTGGCTGGGCCTGTGAGCCATGGCCGCTGAGCCTGCGCATCCGGGAGAGGCCACAACAGTGAGAGGCCTGCGTATCGCAAAAAAAAAGATGGTAGTTCAAGCTGTAAAATGTATGCTAAATATTCATTAGACGTTTACTTACTCTTAACTATTAATCATACATTATCTGAATGCTAGATGATCTGGAAAGATGCAAAAAGAAACAATCATCTACTTAATACAATGAATAATTGACTTTAGAAGGCAAGCATGTAGCTAGGTGTCACTGTTTTGTTGTAAGCATTATTCTCTCACTACTTATTCAGGAAATACTTACTAAATGTCTAGTATTAGCCAGGCACTTTGCTAGCCAATTGTGATAGGTGTGGAATGAAACAGATGACTTATGTCATGAACTGTACATATAGAAGCAAACTTACCTGAAAATATGTTGTGATGTTCTCAGTAACAAGCCAGACAGAATTGTTATTTGCCAGATGCTCATGCTAAAATGCATAGCTGGACATACACACACACAGAAGGTAAAAATTCTTAGGCAGTTCTGTAACTGAGCAAAAGGCTCATGTGCCTGCAGTGCAGAAAGCCAAACTCTGACAGTGGGAGTTTGCAGTAAAGTAAGAATTCATTGCAGGGCATCCAGCAAAGGACAGGGAAACAAGTCTCAGATCCACTCCAAATTGGTCTTTGAGTTAGAGGTATCTGAAAGGGGAAGAACAGAGAAGCTAGGGTTAATCATCATCTTGTGACATTTCTGTGACATGTCTTAATCTTAGTTTTGGGAGTCAGGATGTCTCTGGTTTACAATTCTCTGGCCAGGTGGTCCATGGCTCGGTTAGCTCATCTTGCCCTGGAGAAACAACCTGAGTTTGTAAGTTAATGATGATATTGATAACAGCAATTATAGTACATCAGCAGTGTTATCAACAACAGCAATTTTAGTCATCTGACTGTGGTTAATTAGTGTTCAGTTAGCACAAAATTGAAGTCAGAGGGGGCAAGAAAGACAGTAAAGTTTTGGATAGAGAATAATTATAGATTCGGTAAGGGAACTTGATTTTAGGGGAACTCGGTTTCAGTTCACTCTATAAAGTTATGTGATTGTACCCAAGGTGGCAGAACAAGAGCTAAAGACTTCTGTTTATGAGACAATCAAGTAGATATACTTTTCCCTATTCCCCCAACTAAGTATAAGTAAATCCTGCGGACATTATATAACAAACATAAGAAGGCTAAAAACCCTGGACAGAAAAAAGCAGACTGATAAGGACTTTGGGGCTGAGAAAGGACCTGATGGAGAGTTTCTTGAGATTTCTTTTTCCTTATATAATCCTAAAGAAGCTGTAACCTAGCAGGACCCTATGGAGCCATCCAAAGACAGACTCCCTCTCCCTGCCTATTGTTTGCAGAAAGAGTTTAGCCTGCGAGGCTGATTTTTCACAAAGGCAGAAGCAATTAAATGGAGGAAAGATAACCTGTTCAACAAATGGTACTGGAGGAATCAAAATAAGCAAAAAAAAATGAAACATGACCCAAGTTTTAAACATTATACAAAAATAAACTTGAAATGGATCACACAAAATATAAAACATAAAACTTAAAAACTTTTAGAAAAAAAAAAAAGGACACTATCTTCAGGATCTAGGGCTAGGAAAAGAGTTCTTATATCAAAAGCATGACCCATGAAAGAAAACAATTTACTCATAAGAAAAATGCACCAAAAAAGAAAAAGAAAAACCTATGACATGCTGCCAGGTATGTGTACAGGATGAAACTTTATACACCTAAAAGAAGGATGTCAAACTGAGGTCGTAACAAAAACAAACAGAAAAACAAAGTGGTCCAGGCTGTGTCAAATTACGGGAGCATCAGCTGAGGCAAGCACAGAATTTTATAAGGGTGGGGAGTCAAAGAACAATTCCTAAGGAGTTGTAAGCTGAACAATTCCCCAAGAGTCTCAAACTGCTGGATATGTTTCATTCTGAACAGACAGGGTTAGAGAGACCTCAGAAACACATGGTGGTGCTCATGAAAGGCATCAGAATAGGTATGCTTTAGTGGTCGTGTTAAAACAGTTCTAGGTTACTTTAAGCCCTCCAAACAACAAGAACAACCTGAAAAAAATCTTAGAAAAGATCAAGCTGATCTGCAAGTAATTGAACTGTTAAAATAAATGCAATAGCATTTAAAAGATAAGAGGAAAGCCAAACATTCAAATGATAACATCCACAATGTTCAGCATTTAGTAAAAAGAGACAAAAGACCAGTTCAAATTTGCTTGGGTATAAAATGAATCTTCTCATCGCAAGCAATTTCAAGGGGGCAGGGATGTCCAAGAATTCAACGCAAAAGAGGCTCCTTCTTCCTTTCCTTCTGGAATCTCTTTCCGTGACAGAAGTTATAGCTATTTGTAAGCCCAGGATAACAAGCTTGGAATTTTTTTCACCAGAAAAGAGAGAAGAGTAACAACACCTCTTCTAATCCAGGTTGAAATAATGCTGAGAAAAGAAGCCGTCGATATTCTTGGTTTAGGATATGACATAACCACTTGGATCAAATCATTGTGGCTATGGATGTAAGGTGTTATGACTGAATGAACAGGAGTAGGAAAGTATTGTGCTATGTTAATTACAATGCAGAAGAAACAAAAGCTTATATAACTTCGTTAGAGAATAACTTCCTTATTTTCTTTCTTAATGTATATGTTTAGCAAATTTTGTCTTGTTAAGATGCCTTTAATCGAGATAATATACACACAATAACTAATTAAAACATATTCTTAAGTACCCAAAAAGCAACTGGAAGTCTTCCAGACTGTAAAAAAATAGGTCAGTTTCTAAATGTAAGAAGGAAGAGTTGGTTTTTTTTTTTTTTTTGGAAGGAACATGAATATTATTAGAAAGAAAATGGATTGGACTTGAAAATGATCCCTTTAATCTCTCCCTTGAGTATGTTTATCATGCACACTGGAAAAATAATTTAGGACTTAAAAATTAAATTGTAAAGTGTATTATATTATGTGAAAATAAGTACATCTGTTAGAATCTTTAAATTTGAATATCTTGCCTGTGTGCATTAAGGCTTTGGAAAGATTTGATTATGATGGCTGTTAGAAAGTCTTAGATTTTGGAAGGAACTACTTCAAATCTTATAAGTAACAGAATTCAAAAGAAAAGAAAAACAGATGCAGACACAAAGCCTTTCCATTATGATTGTTGCTATATGGTTGTGATTAATCCTTACCCTCAATATCCCATGAAATACTCAGAAAATACAAGCCAGATGCAAAAGTCACATTAATGTAATACAACAAGAAAAAGAAAGAGATACATAGTAGAGGGTTGCCTGCTTGGTGATTGTAGGAAGTAAGACGAAATACAAGACAAGCAAAGCAATAAAAATGTGGGTTCTAGTATTTTACGACACTCATTTGTGACTTCTGGCAAGGGAAGAAGTGTGACTGACTCCAGCTTATCATGGAAAATGGATTCTGTGTAGTCAGACAATCAGAAATTGAGAACATATGAGAGAGAGGCCAGAAACTGGGCTTGAGGCTGTTCACAACCAGGGACCCCTGTCTATTAACTGAGAAGAGCAACTGTTTTTCCTCAAATTACTTTCTCTTTTCATGTACATATAGACAGAATCAAGATTTGAAGAAAAGTAAGGGTAATCCTCTTTAGTTAAAGAAAAAAACAGAGCATTCTGTAAGATGTGAAGGGAAACTAAATTCTCATGGCAAAATATCAGAGTCTAGGGCTTCCCTAGTGGCGCAGTGGTTGAGAGTCCGCCTGCCAATGCAGGGGACACGGGTTCGTGCCCCGGTCCGGGAAGATCCCACTTGCCGCGGATCGGCTGGGCCCGTGAGCCACGGCCGCTGAGCCTGCGCGTCCGGAGCCTGTGCTCCGCAACGGGAGAGGTCACAACAGTGAGAGGCCCGCGTACCGCAAAAAAAAAAAAAAAAATCAGAGTCTAACAAATCTGTAAGAATCTCCTGAAATGCTAAATCTTTCGCTTTCACAGTGATAGAAGAAACTTATCTACATTCTTTGCTATAAAATCAAAGACCTCACCTCTCAGGAAATAGAACAGGTAGTGGAAATTTCCTGTGACCTGGGAATACAACCTTCTCATCATCCCCCACCCAACAAAGTCATCTGAAAGTCGTTTGAGGGAACTCTGTGCCTTTCTGAGTCTGGAACCCACCAGAGGGGAGCTCATCCATCTGCATCTCAGTTAACTTGCTTACTTAATGTGAAAAATCCATCTCTCCTCCAAACTGCAAGTCATATTCTCTCTTCAAAATTTTACTCAAACTCTGCCCATCATCTCTGTAGTAGTTCTCAAAAGCCTCTTGTCTAGCAGGCTGCAGTCCTTCCTAATGAGTCCAACTTTACTGCAATTTATTCCTCATGGCAAATGGGGAAAATATGCTCTGGGTGCCAAAATCTCTTGGCTAAAATATATTTTGCAAACATTGCCACTGGAGGACATTCACTCATAGTATTTTCCTATGCTGCTTTTTACCATACAATTTTACAAAGAGTAAATAGAATAATTAATATGCTTAGGCAAATGTTTCCTGTCAGATTCATAAGAAACAGTTTGGAAAATGACATTTAATTCCAAGCTTTAAGAGATCTGATTATCTTTAAGATTGTGATAAGATTTATAAACTGGGTCAATATTAGCTTCACCGAAAATTCTTTTCAACTTTTGAATGTGTATTTCACATTATCATACAATCTGTTCATGAACAAAGGTTTACTGATATAATATAATCAGAAATAAACAGAAGCAGTGTCTCTAATGTTCCATATGACTGATGCATGCATTTAAATGCTATAGGGATTAACAGGAGAAAATGACTCTGACTAATATGATATAAACCAATGTGAAAATACTGAAGATGTAGTACATTTCAAATATTCCTTAGAGGGGAAATATAGTATATTTCTCTAAACTACCACTTAAAATTTTCAATAATAGAAAAACTGCTTTTATAAGATATTATTTCCCTGTTTGCATACATTTATCAATCACTCAAGGAAGTCCTCGAAGTTTTAGTGAGGGTTTGCTGGTGGTTTATAGAACTGAGTGTTCTACTCATGGAACCACGAATGGCAAGTGGTAAATGAATTGATCAAGAATCTACATAAGGCGGGATTCCCTGGTGGCGCAGCGGTTGAGAATCCGCCTGCCGATGCAGGGGACGCAGGTTCGTGCCCCGGTCCGGGAAGATCCCACATGCCGCCGAGCGGCTGGGCCCGTGAGACATGGCCGCTGAGCCTGTGCGTCTGGAGCCTGTGCTCCGCGATGGAAGAGGCCACGGCAGTGAGAGGCCCGCGTACCTCGAAAAAAGAAAAAAAGAAAAAAAGAAAAATCTATATAAGGTGATTAGCTAACTAGGTGATATTTCATAAATAAGGAGACTGAGACTGAAGGAATTAACTTTCCAAAGTCAAGGTCAGTCTGAGGTTATAAATCTTCTCTAGGGTGGCCTAATTCTCAGGGTGTTTTTTTACTTAAATAAGGACGTAAAGTCAAATATCCTCTAGGTATGAGATTCTATGTCTTAAGTTTCCTTTACACTATCTGATTTTTACTGAAGTGAATTACAAGGGTAGAAGTATACAGCTGTTCTTGGGCACTGCCCAAGAGACTGGGTGCAACAACAAATATATGTATTTTGACAATTTAAACGGCAGTTTTCAGAGGAAAAAAAAATATTTGGTTTTGTTTTATCCAGGAACATTGAAAGATAGCCAATAATGTATTAAGATCAGATACAGCAAACTATGCCAAACCTTACATTTTGTAAAACCTACTTTTCTTTCTGCTTTGGAATAAGTGAATCCTTTTCTTTACATACCTTCGAATAATTTTTTCTATCATTTGAAAGAAAATGATTCTATCAAAAAATGTGCATATTGTTCATATAAACATTTTCTGTCCTTCAGTCACTGCAGTCTTTAATTCTCATGACAGCAGTGAGTAAATAGCTTTATCTTATAGCCTTTTAAACTACACCCCTCAGAAAATTTTTATCATAATTTCTTAATGAGGCCCTATTGCAATTAAAATTTTGAAAACAATGATATATAAATTCAAAAGGCATAAATAAGATATTTAGAAAAAACAGGAAAGGAGAGCAGTCTAAGGAAGCGTTAAAACCTTTGTCACAAATTAGATTCTTCAAAAAGGAAAATCACTAAAATTGTAGAAAACTGAGACAACAAATAAAATTTTCAGTTACATGTGTAGTGATGACTGTGTCCCAGAAACTGTGCTAAACATTTAATCACATTTAAATCTTCAAAAACACCACAGGAAGCCTTTATTATTACCCTGATTTTATAAATGAGAAAAATGAGGCTCAAAGCTGTTTATTCCTCATTCATTCATTTATTCCACAAATAGTCACTGAAAGCTTGCTATTTTTCAGTAAACAAAGATATGCATATCCCCTAAGGTCAAGGAATTTACAATCTAGCAGGGAAAATAGGCACTAAAAACAGATGTATCTCTAGGTCTCCATAAGGCTTAAGAGGAAAATGTAGGCAGAATATGGAATGGTGGGTAATAACATAAAAGTTGGTGTCACTCTTTTAAACAGGTGATTGGTTTGACAGCTCTAATATGCTAGTTATCTGAGTAGATATCTGAGTCAAGTGAGGCAAAGAATCATGGTGATGATTAAGAAAGAACATTTCAGATAGTAAAAATACCAAGGACAAAGCCCCTGTTGGCAGATTACCAAAAGTGACTCCACTGGTAAATAATGGGAATTTAAACAAAAAATATGTTTAACCATAATAATTTAGGGCCTCCCTGGTGGCGCAGGGGTTGAGAGTCCACCTGCCGATGCAGGGGACGCGGGTTCGTACCCTGGTCCGGGAAGATCCCACGTGCCGCGGAGTGGCTGGGCCCCGTGAGCCATGGCCGCTGAGCCTGCGCGTCTGGAGCCTGTGCTCCGCAATGGGAGAGGCCACAACAGTGAGAGGCCCGCGTACAGCAAAAAAAAAAAATATATATATATATATATATTTGGATGAAGACCAAATATATATATTAAAAAAATATTTTGGTCATCTGAATAACCAAATATATATTTTTCTTATAAATCACAATTTCACAGTCAGCATGCTATTATGTTTTCAGTGTAAAATATGTAAGGTGTAAGAGGTAAGAAAATTTCTTCCTCCTGGTTGCTTGTCACAAATCTCACTCTGAAAGAAGTGTTCATTTTTTTTTGTGGTATGCGGGCCTCTCACTGTTGTAGCCTCTCCCGTTGCGGAGCACAGGCTCTGTAAGCGCAGGCTCAGTGGCCATGGCTCATGGGCCCACCCGCTCCACAGCATGTGGGATCTTCCTGGACCGGGGCACGAACCCGTGTCCGCTGCATCGGCGGGAGGACTCTCAACCACTGTGCCACCAGGGAAGCCAGAAGTGTTCATTTTAACAGGTCAAATACCTGATAGAAGAAGTTGATAAATGGTGGATTCTAAATTGGTCTCTAAAAAGTACTATTTTAGATTCCTTTCTGCAGTGGAATTTCTCTGGTTTCCCATTACTTCACCAACATTGGATTACTTCAGGCGTTTTAAGTTTTAACAATTAAAAAGCAAAAATAATATCTTCTGTTCTTTTCCCTTTGCAATTCATTATTAGTGAGGTTGAACTTTTTTTTAATAAATATATCAGTCATTTGTATTTCTTTTTCTGTAATTGCATATAAATTTTTTTTTATTTCTCTACTGGCTTGTTCACTTCTTTAAACGTAGATGTATGTGCACACACACACGTGTATAACACATGCTTACATATATAATATTAATACTTCAGATTATTACTAGTATTAAAATATATTTATCAATATTTTATTTGTCATTTAACTTTTTAATGGGATTTTGTACAGATATTCCAAATTTATTAATGGATAAATATTTCAAATTTCCAAGGTTTAATATGGACAATTACAAATCATGACCAAATACTGATATTCCTACAATGTTCCAAACTAAAATTTTCACCATTATCTGTCATCTTCTGTTTCTACTATCCATGATAATAACTTTTAAGGTCTTCACTCTCAATTGGACAATTGCTGTAGAGCCCAGTCAAGATTAATTAGCCCAGAACTAATCTTTTCTATGTAAAACATTTTATACATTGTTATTTAGATGGATTTTCACATGGTCATATCATTTATGTACCAATGTTCATGGAATATCTTATCATTTTCTTCAGTAGCTTCTCCCCATATGCTTTTATTTATTTTTCCAAAATGCTAGTGAAACATCTCACAAAAAACTAAGTGAAAAAAATAAATGAGTTTTATGGTCAAATAGGTTGAGGAATTATTGTATAATAGATCTGTTCTCTGCTCTTATTCTGATCATTCCCTGAGACAGTCACAAGTCATATTAAAAGCTCTGAGAAGTCTTGCAGTAGAAAAATGAGTTTACCAAGCATTTCTCAAATTTATATAGCTATAATATTTTTTCTCATTACAGTCATAGACACCTAATACAAAACCTTTGGAAAGATTAGTCTGAAGAGAAAACTTATTAACATAATGGTAAATGTGCTCTACATTTGGCCTCAAAATACCTCTCCATTTATACCACCTTCTATGTTGCCAATACATTAACACCTAATCATAAAAACACCTACCTTTCTTTGCTTTGAGTCCTTTCTTTATATGATACTGGTTTACCTGGTGCTTCATTTCTCCATGTCTCCTTGTTGGATGAATCTGACCTTCAGGAGAGGCTCCATGTAAACAACAATCCTACATGATGACATGGTTTCCTCAGTTGAAAAGTCATCTTGCTTTCAACATGTGTAACATTTTTAGAATGCTTGTGGTATCTAATATGAAGTGGATATTTATTGGTAAACCATCTTGCCTACAAGTTCATTTTTTGCACTATTTAGGTCGTGGTACTTAGCACATGGTAGATGTTCAGTTGGATTTAGAACTAACACACTGTGTGGTGGAAGGAAGGTAGGTAATACAACTGCCTTGACTTCTCTCTCTGTGTATTAACTCTTCCTTTCTCAGTTACTTATTCGTTTTCTGATTAAGTCTTCTGATGTGAGAAGTATTTATTAGTTCTAGTTGCTTCCTTGAGGAACAGATAAGAGACAGAAAGCAATTTTTTCTTCCAAAAGAGTAAGGTAGTCAATACATTAGTAAATTTAGGTTATGATTACGTTGGTATGAGCTATTCATTCATGTCTTAAAAATCAATGATTTTAATGGTGCCATTGAAATGAGTTGGACAGCCTTTACTCAGGTGAATTTGTTACTACATTTTAGATATAGTTATGGAATACACAGATTACGATACAGAGCAGGATTCTGTGGGGCTCCTGGGCACAAAAGCCTTCCTGTGTCCCCCATTTCTTTGATTACAGGAAATAGGCTTCATTCAGCCTCCATGACCTACCCCGCGTTCCAAAAGGCAGGTTCAAACAGTTGTTAATTAGGGAAGGGAGAAGACTAGGGAGGAGCAGTCAAGAGAAACAATAGTGCAGCCTTGGGGCAGGGTCCTGGTTCCCCATCAAGGGATACCACAACAATATCTTAGAGCTGTTTTGCAGATACTGGAGAAATTAACGGTTATAACGGTTAACAAAGGTATGCTGCGTACAAGCTCATGGACCCCAGACTACTTGGAACCAGAAGGTTGATGATGCTGACCCTCACTTACCTCACCACCATCCAATCAGAAGAATGTCCATGAGCTGATCACACCCTCTTTGAACTATTACTATAACACTTCTCACTACTCCCTCCAGGTTGGGACACACAGTTCTGAGGGCATTAGCCTGCTGTGGCCCCCCTTTGCCTGACACACAATAAAGCTAATCTTTTCTACTTCACCCAAAACTCTGTCTCCAAGATTTAATTCAGTGTCGGGGTGCAGAGGCCAGATTTGGCTTCAGCTATCTTCAGAGTCCTCTTCTAATTGAGAAGCTATAAACATTACTGATAAATTACTCCGATAAAAAGGTTTATTTCTAATATGACACTTTTTATATTCTGTGGCTTCTGCTCTCTTTGCCTCTTCCTATATCCCACTGACTTCATGTTGTTAAAAAGAAAACCACAGGCCCAAAGTGGAGTCATTTCTGCTAGGCCACGTCAACAGACCTAGGCTTAGGGCTTGATGCTTAACCTAATTAAAACTTCAACCTTTCCCAGAAATGTAGTCTTAACCTGTCAGTCAGGAATTTTCTGGTCAGCACTAATAGTAATCTGTCACATGGGCCTTCTTCATCCCCCACAGATGAGATAATCTGCCACATAGACCCCTTCCTTCCCCCATAAGTAGGTTATCTAAACCTGAAACAGCCTTTTTTTTGTTCTTTACTTCCTTGTTCTTCCTGTAAACAACTTTCCCTTTCTGTAGCTCTTTGGATCTCCCCTCTACATGCTATATGGGAAACTGTCCAATTCATGAGTTGTTCAATAAAGCCAATTAGATTTTAAAAATTTACTCAGTTGAATTTTGTTTTTTTAACAATATTTTTTGCATTTTGGCAGAAAGATCTAAACATGAGATGGTAATAGAATGTTATGAGATCTGTATGATTTCCTAATAATTTTATTATTTAAAGATAATGCCAATAATTAAATAAAAGCTGTGTTTACATGTAAGTAAAATAAAGAATTGGAAAAGGCAATATCTAAGTTTCCTACTATACTGGTAATTCTATAAATTCTAAAGCTTTCCAAAAATTTTTAAAAGAAAACAATGGATTTGGCAAGAATTAGTACAATGATTAAGAGCATGAGCTCTGTAATGGAACATCTAATGTTGTTTTACATCTTTACGTCTTACAAGCTGAACAGCAAAGGACCTGTGCGTTTAATTTATTGGCATGAAATTGTTCATAATCGATCTTTATAATCTGATGAAATAAAATTCATATTTTAAGGCAAGACAAGAAAAATTTAAACAAAAATTTTCTCTGTCCATTTGAGCCTCCTCCCTCCTCTCTAGTGTTCATTGGACATCTGCATTATGCATTAACCAGACATCCCCAGTGGCAGAAATACCTGCTCAACCATAAAGATCAATTTTTCATCTTCTGGCACCAGCCATGTTACTCCTTAAGAGATAAGATATTTTTCTCAATCCTGTAAGGTGTCACAGTGACCCACCACTTGCCTTGTACATGCAGACATCTTTGGGGAACTTTATGTACAATGCCAATATATCATTTCCCTTAAAGACAGTGATTGGTACAGAACAGACTGGGTTAGATGACCTGGGGGAGACACTGGGCTGCATCTAATGGAAATTCTTAACTTAAATACTTACTTATGACCTTATTAATGTTACTAGCTATATTACTTGTATTCTGCCTATTTTACCAGACTATTGTTTCTTATATTATCAAATGTGTGACCAAGCCTCCAATAAAAAGAATGATGACTAGGTGACTTGAAACAATGGGTAGAATATATAGTTCTATAAGATCAAATGATCATAATAGTGTAACTATAGTTATGAGAATAAGCAATGGGAATTTTCCTGGACCATTATTGGCTAATAAGACAGGCAGTCCAGAGACTTTTGACTACTGTTAACCAGGCCTAATCCAGTAACAGCACACTGAGTGGCTTATCAACAAAATCCTCGCCTGACCTAGTAATGAGCATTCCTAGTGCCCTGGGACAAATTGGTCACAAAGTGCCTCTCAAATCTTGATCAAAATTGAGACCAAAATGGAGGGGATTGTTAAATAAAGAATGCTGCCCACCATCCAGTTTACAAGAATCAAGTCATTAGCCATTGTAGTTGCTGACCTACAATACACCCTGAAAGGAATGCAAGACAAAGATCAGCACGAGATATTTTGTGCTCTGGGAAAACTGTCAAAACTGCTCTTGGATAGTTAGGTATTGTCAGGAGAAAATGTTGTGAACCCAGTTTCTTACATCTTCCCATACTTAGAAAAACACTAAGATATTTGTTCCTTGGAAATAGCAGTAACCTACCACAATGTATGCTAGATTTCATGTACTGCTTTGTCAAAACGTATATAAGGGCCTCCCCCCTTACCAACTCGAAACAATCCTCAGAGTTTTATGAAGACTGTCTCCCAGGTTTTAGTTCTCAGACTACCTCGATGAAAGTTTTCCATTTCTTTCTTAGATTAACTATTGACTAATTTTTTAATCAACAAATCCATTTAGTGTCTATTAGCATATTCCCTCTATCATTTCTAATATCAGTAATGTGTATTTCTCTCTTTTTATCTTGATCAATATGTAGATATTTATTGATTTTCTTATTCATTTCAAAGAAACAGCTTTTGGTTTCATTACCTTTTCTATTCTATTTTCTCTTTTTTTTTTTACTTTAATCTTATTTTTATTAACTTTTTCTTCCCATCTTACATTAGACATAATTTGGTCTTCTATTTCTAATTTCTTAGGATGGCAACTTAGAAGATTGATCTTCTAACATAAATTTGTTACAAAGTACTGCAACCCATAATTTTTAATAAGTTGCATTTTAATTTTTATTTGATTCAAAATGTTTAAACATTTCCCATGCCATTTCTTCTTCTTTCTAATTTATTTAAAAGTATTATTTACTTTTGCTCAGTTTTATTGAGGTATAATTGACAAACAAGCATTGAATAAGATTTAGGTGTACAGCTAAGGACACAGGAGTATTATTTAATATCCAAATACTCATTGATTTTCAAATATCTTTATTTAATTAATTTTATTTCATTATTTTCAGAGAAGATGTTCTGTGTAATAACTTTAATTTAATTGAGATATTTTTTGATGTTGATTATTATCTATCTTGGTGAACATACTATCTGCACTTGAAAAAAATATACATTCTGCAGTTGTTGAGTGGAGTGTTCTATAAATATTCACCACCTCAAGTTGGTTGATGGTGCTAAGTCTTCCACATGCTTGTTGTCTATCTCATTTATTGAGAAATGTTGAAATCTCCACCGGAAATTGTGAATTTTTGTTGTGTTTTCCGAACTGTTATTTTTTAATTTATGTACTTTGGAAGTCTGTTATTAAGTTTATAAATAAACATTTTGGATTGTTATATCTTCTTGATTAATAATTAATCCCTTATTATTGAGAAACTCCTCACCATACTTATAATGATATTATGATTTGAGTCTGTTTTTTTCTGATATTTATATAGCTATCCAGATTTATTATGATTAATTTTTACTGTCACATCATTTTTCTTTTTACTTTAACCTATATTGGCCTTTAACTAAAATGAGATTCTTTTAGACAGCATGTAGTTGGATTTTGCTCCTTAATCCAGTTTGAAAACGTCTGTCTTCTAGCTGGAGAGTCTAGTCCATTTACACTTAATGTAAGTATCCTATGGTTAGATTTCAATATACTATTTGGTTTTTTACCTTAATTGATTTTTGTTTATTCCTCTCTTTACTCGTCTTCTTTAGATTTATAACTGGGTGTATTTTAATAGTGTATTTTATCTCCAATACTACATATTAAAAGCCCTCTTTGTTTTAAATTTTAGTGGTTGCTCTCAGATTAATAATATGCATTTTATCATATCATAATCTACCTTCAAATAATAACATAGCTTTTCACATATAAAGTAAGTACCATACAACTTTGTACATTCATTTATCTCATCCCATCCTTGTGTAATTTTTATCTTACATTTTAGTTCTACTTTTAGTTCTACATGTTGCACATGAGTACAATAATACATTGTTATTATTTTGCTTTAAACTGCCATTTGACTTTTAAATAAATTTTAAGATTAAAAAAAAATTCTTCTTTTCTTCCCCCACAAACTTGTTATTTTTTTGGAGCTATTTTTTTCTAGGACTCCATCTGGTGTTATTTTTCTCCTCACAAAGAACTTCCTTTAACATTTTCCATAATGTAGATTTGTTGGCACTAAATTTTCTTATAGTCTCACCAAAACTGTTTGGATTGGCTAAGGTTGTTCTTTAGTAGTTCCCTCCCCTAAAAAAACCTTGTGTATTCAAAACTATTCAACTATCACATTTGTTTTTGAGGACTACTAAGTTTGTCCTTGGTTCACACAGTATTTTAAAAAAGATTTTATAACTATCACAACATTGTCATCTGTTCTTGAATTTTGCTATGGAGGTGCCAGGGCCTAATTTTCTGCCCCTTTAAATGTGCCTTAATATTTTTGCCTGATTGCCCACAGGATTCTTTAATTTTGAAGCTTAGTAATTTAAGTAATATGTATCTTAGCGTTCACAAGTGTGGGTCAATTTTATAATGACATAATGGATGCTCTTTTGTGCAGTTTCTAGGCATTTTTTATTTTAGAAAATGTTTCTGAATTATAAATACACACTTTATTATAATAGTTGAATTTAATTTCAGAGATTCTAATTTTACATATATTGAATCAATTTTGTGTCTTATACTTATAATTTTCTCTCAAATTAAAAAAATTTTTCCAACACATTTTGTTTAATTTTCTTATTTCTAGCTTCTATATCTTATTGTGCTTTCCTAATGCCTTTTCATCCATGCTTGCTTAAATTTTATTGTATTTCTTTGAAATAAATCTTACTTTTTCTCATACATCTTTCTTGAGTTCTGCTACCTCAAATTGAACTACTTTTTCTGTCTTTCAACAATTCCTTGAATCCTTGCATTTCTACATTATGTTCTTACTTTTTAGAGATGATTGCTTAAATTTCACACACAAAAAATGTAATTTCAAATGTCCTTTTCTACATGGCAACATTTATCTTGCGAGTATTTCTTTATCTGTTACTAAGTCATACTCTTCTATTTCAATTATTTATAAAATATTTTATATAGACATTTTATCAACTCCTTTTAATATTCACTATTGAAGAGGCTGGGTTTCCTCTCCACTTACAACTATGTTGTCTTCTGTAGAGACTTAATTGGCTTTTGTCTTCCTGCAATTAATTTGGAATCTACCTATAGTCTTGCCAACATTTTTAAAAATATTTATTTATTTATTTGGTTGTGCTAGGTCTTAGTTGCAGCCAGCGGGCTCCTTAGTTGTGGCATGCAAACTCTTAGTTGTGGCATGAATGTGGGATCTAGTTCCCTGACCAGGGATCGAACCCGGGCCCCCTGCATTAGGAGCACAGATTCTTAACTTTTGCACCACCAGGGAAGTCCTGCCAACATTTAAATTTGCATATTTTTTTGTTTTTCCTAAATTTCCACAAGGATGAGGGGGAAATGTTGACTGAACATTCGTGTGCATATTAGAATTATCTCTTTTAAAATGTTTGTCAACATGTGAGTTTATTTATTTTGTTCTATTACAAAATAAACAACTTGATAAAATTTATACATTTTTAGGTACTGCAGACCCATGGGTTCTACATTCACAGATTCAACCAGCTGAGAATCTAATGAACATCCATGGACCTAATGAACATTTGCAGATTTGAGCATCCATGGATTTTGATATCCACAGGGGCATCCTGGAACCGATCTCCCAAAGATACAGAGGGATGACTGTAATCTCAAAAGTACTTGGAACTCCTCACTGTATTTTCACTGGCTTTTTCACCTTTTGACTTCTCATGATGTGATTTTTGGAAAAAGTTTCCAATCACTGAATTAAGTGGCAATAAAATCCCAGCAATTTACAGAACTGAGTTTACTACTATATCCAAAGTCCAAAGTCCAGAGTCCTTCTACCTCAGTCACAAGGATTGCACATTTTCTTCTTGTATTGCACTATTTTTCTCAGGCTTATTTAAGGATTGACTGTAGACTGTTACTGTAGTGTTATGGCAGTTTTTCGTTTTGTTTTTAAAGTACCCACCATACATATACATCCATTTGAGAGAGTACTGAATCCTAACTACTAGCCCACCAGGGAGCATCCATATAATCCATTTGTGTTGTCATGTTCCAGAACGGCTACTGAATGCCAGTTTTTTTGGAAGACTTGTTTTCTGTTTCAGAAATATTTGAAGATGGGGGCTGTGGGAGACGTAATGAGGTAGAAAGCCTGTAGGCATCACTTCATAAAGCAGGCTGGTTAAGAGAAATATATTTGAGAGTCCCTGCTTCAAAGCCCTTATGTGGGAATAATTGATGAGCTAATATAAATTCTAATTGCCATAAACAAAATCAGCATAATTTGAAGATATTTAAAAATATATGCAATAACATGCTTTAAGTCTTTTAATAACTTTTAACTTTTTCTTCTTTCCATATTTACATATTCACATATTCCCTCTGAAACATATATCCCATTGAAGATATATTTCAAACTTAAATTTGTTTTTATTCATGAGATTTGAAAGATATAGCAATGACAGGGTCATAACTTTTGCCTGGTGATTGGATTCATCTTATTTCCATGGTGATTAACATGGAGCCCATTTGCCAGCCTATTAAATATAACTTACGTTCAACTACTGGAACTGGAGCCAGATTTTTGGTTAACTGTAGTTCTGCTGAAAAGAATTTAAATGTGGTAGTCCCTAGTAAAGCTTGGCTTGCTGAGATACTTAATGACAGTAATTTTTCTTACTTTTCTCATATCTACCCCACCACCTCCTCACTGCACACATCAACTTCTTCAGTTAGGATAACTGATATGCAGCAAGGCTCAAAGGTTGATAACCAAGATAAATGATTGGCCATGACCTTCATTTCCCTGCTCACCTCCCTTAGATTACTGGTCCAACAGCTTTTCTCTGTTTTCTTAGTGGCAAAACAGTGAGGTAGTTGCGTTTTCTATTTGTGAGTTACTATTTGCAAGTTACTATTTGCATTCATAAGAAATGGTTAAATGTCCACTTCGACCAGGATTTTTTTTTCTGTACATGGAGAAAAATCAGGCAAAAGGGAGCTTAAAAATTTTGCATGGTGCATTCAAGTTTATCAGAATAAGAATATAATTTCTGTGTGTATATATTGAAACCTGAGCGGGAGCTTTGAACTAATTCGGGTAGGTGAGAACTTGATCTCCAAAAGACATCAATTCCTTAAGAAACTAGCTTTGCTTTGGAGGGAAAAAATAATTTTCTAGTTTGGGGAAAGGAAGGCAGGGATAAGGCAGGAAGGTAATTAGAATTTCTTAACTGAGTGAAATCACACCATACTGAAGAAATTTGTTTATCTAACTAGACCCTCAAGATTGAAACTGCATACTTCAAAACTTTACAGCTCCAACTTCCGCATATTCTCCAATGTAGCTCAGACATTTAAATATATATATATACACACACACACACATATATCTATATCTATCTATCTATATCTATCTATCTATCTATATATATGGTTTAATGACATCAGTGTATAGCATTTTATAGGTAAATGTTGTAAAAAATCTTTTTTTCTGTAATGTAACTAAGCTCAAAGATGTATTGATAAATGGGTAGTTCTAGACTTTTCATTTTAAACTCTGATCCTGTGACCAAATACCCAACCCCTTGTTATTACACCTTACTACTTTACCTAATCTTCTGTTAACCATGCTCCCCCATCTGCTTTACTCCCATACAGACACTAGAAGTCATCTATCCCAAACATTGTTTATGTTACAAATGATAAAATTGAACTCCAGTATGGTACTTACTGGCCTAAGGGTACAGAGCCAATTACTCATAGAGTTGAGGAAAACACAGGAGTCACCAGATGTCTTGTTCACAAAGGTGTGTGTGTGTGTGTGTGTGTGTGTGTGTGTGTTTTAATCCTGGGTAGTGGGGAAACAGGGGTGGGAAGAGAATGAAATGAAATAGTATTTACTTCATTGTGGGAATGTTCTGTAGAAGATATAAAAAACATTTCTTGAAATATAAAGGCAAGGAATAGTTTCTCCTCCATTCTCAACTTTCTGCTTTTCCCATTCAATCTCTTGTTCTTTATGTTTTGAAAAAGAATCTTACTTTTTCCTATCAGAAGTAGTCAAATTTGTTAGAAGTTTCAGTAGTTTTGCAGGCTTCACTAGAATAAAAAATTAACAGGTCCTGAAGCTAATAGTTTTCGGACATAGAAGAGCTTTTGCCTCCATTTTTTAAGAATTTCCCTTGAACAGTTCAAAATAGGAAACAATTTTGGGGAGCAGCCCATAAAACACGGAGAATTTCATGCCCAGAATAGCGTGTATATTTTATATTTCTCTCTGTTTGCTTTTCCACTCTACAATTGATCGTGTGATTTAGTGATTTAAGTGGCATATAAATTCGGGCTGATGGTAGTGGTGAGCCCTGAGTGTAGGTAAGAAAGCAATGAGAGAATGCAGAGTGTAAACAGTAATGAAACTGATTATAATCTGTCTGATTTTAATTAACACCATGAACTGGCAATTTGGAACAATTACAATGATGAAATACACCTCTGTGCCAGGGTGGACAGCTCCCACCATCTGCACACCCATCAATGCACCACTGGCGGAGAAATAATTGATATCACTTCAATCACTTTGGCTATTTGGAGCTTAAAATAGATTCATTAGGAAAGCTCCTGGGAATAATATTGTCTGAGTTCTTCCACTTTCAAACATGTTTGTTTGTTCCAACAGCCTTCATAACTAAAGATAAGATTGACTAGATGCAGAGCCTTTCGTCACGTTTTCTTTCCTATACCAAATTAAACGTGTCAATTCACTGCTTTCTGGAATAGAGAGGTACTCTTAGAGCCTGACAGCAATCTGAACTTAGTCATTATTGCTTGGATATCCAATTGCTTTTTATTTTTGGAAAGTGGGTAATCTTTATATTTATGTTTTTCAATTACAAGATTATTTTTGAGCAGTTTTAGGCTTATAGGAAAATTGAAAGGAAAGAACAATTTCCATCTCCCCACTCACTCTTCCCCTTCTCCTGTTTCCCCTATTATTAACATATTGCACTAATGTGTGCCATTTACTATAATTGGTGAGTGAATATTGATGGATTATTATTACATTAATGTCCATAGCTTACATGAGGCTTCACTTTTTGTATTTTACATTCTCTGGGTATTGACATATGTATAACAGGTATCCATCATTACGGTATCACACAGAATAGTTTTACTGCCCTAAAAATGCTTTTTTACTGTGTCTGTTCAATCCTCCCTTCTCTCCGATCATTGATTTTTTTACTGTCTCCATAGTTTTGCCTGTATGTAGTTGTTTTGGAATGGTTTCTTTCACTTAGTAATATGTCTTTAATATTCCCCTATGTATTTGCATGACTTGATAACTCACATATCTTTTTACCACTGAATAATATTCCATTGTCTGAATGTACCACGGTTTATCAATTCACCAACCCAAGGACATCTTGGTTGCTTCCAAATTTTTGGCAATTATGAATAAAGCTACTATAAACATCCGTGTGCAGGTGTATGCATGAACATAAATTTTCAACTCTTTTGGGTAAATACCAAGAAGTGAGGTTACTGGATCATATGATATGAGGATGTTTTGTTTTGTAAGAAAGCACCAAACTGTCTTCCAAAGTGGCTGTGACATTTTGCATTCCCACCAACAATGAATCAGAGTTCCTGTTGCCCCACATCCTTGTTAGCATTTGGTGTTGTTAGTGTTTTGGATTTTAGCCATGCTAATAGATGTGTAGTGGTATCACACTGTTGTTTTAATTTTCACTTCCTTAATGGCACATGATATTGAATACCTTTAAATAGGCTTGTTTTCCATCTGTATGTCTTCCTTGAAAAAGTATCTGTTTAGATCTTTTGCCCATTTTTTAATTGGGTTGTTTGTTTTCTTATTGTTAACTTTTAAAGAGTTACTTGTATACTTGGATACAAGTCCTTAACAGATATGTGTTCTGCAAAGATTTTTCTCTGAGTCTGTGGGTTGTTTTTGCATTCTCTTAGCAGTGTCTTTTGCAGAGCAGGAGTTTTTACTTTTTTTTTTTTGCAGTACGTGGGCCTCCCACTGCTGTGGCCTCTCCCTTTGAGGAGCACAGGCTCCAGACGCGCAGGCTCAGCGGCCATGGCTCACGGGCAGGCCCAGCCGCTCTGGGGAATGTGGGATCTTCCCGGACCGGGGAACGAACCCGCGTCCGTTGCATCGGCAGGCGGAATCTCAACCACTGCGCCCAGAGTTTTTACTTTTAAAGAAATCTAACCTTTGTTTTTTTTTTTTCCTTTCATGCTTTTTGCTTTATGTATTGAAAAGTCATCCTCAAATCCAAGCTCATCTAGATATTCTCCTACAGTATCTCTCAGGAGTTTTGTATGTTTGCATTTCATATTTAGGTCTGCGATCTATTTTGAGTTTTTTGAGTTCATTTTCGTGAAAGGTGTAAAGTCTATGTCCAGATTTTTTCTTTTTTTTTGCATGTGTATGTCTAGTTATCCAGCACCACTTGTTGAAAAGGCACTGTTTTTTTTCCATTGAACTGTTTTTGCTCCTTCATCAAAGATAAGTTGACTATATTTGTGTCGGCCTATTTTTGGACACTATTCTGTTCCATAGATCCATTTGTCTATTCTTTCACCAATACCACACTGCCTTGACTACTATACCTTTATAATATCAGTCCTCCCATTTTATTCTTCTCCTTGAATATTGAATTAACTATTGTGGGTCTTTTGCCTCTCCATGTAAACCTTAAAATCACTTTGTTGACATTCACAAAGTAACTTGCTGGGATTTTATTTGGAATTGTGCAAAATTTGTAGACTAATTTGGGAAAAACTGACATCTTGACAATATTGAGTCTTCCTATACATGTAAATGGAATGTGTCTCCATTTATTTGTATCTAAAATTGATTTTTCTAAAAAAAAATCTAATAGTTTTACTAAAATACATTTCAGAATTATCTTAGGCATATGACCTTTTAACTATTTAGTTATGTTTAGTTTTTTATGAATATTCTGTTGAATAATAGTTTTTAGTATGAGTCCATTCCATTGCTTTTGTTTTATATTTTTGGACTGCTAGTTAATGTATGTTGGCCCTTTTTTCTGCCTTCTATATTTATCACCTTGTCTCAGATTCACTTGTATTTCTCTCTTCTTTTATTTTTATATTTCAAAAATGATTATTTCTATCTTATATAACTACAACAGTATCCATTATATTTTCTCTTGTGCTTTTGCTAATTTTGGTCTTGATTTCTCAAATTTTTTTCTTTTTAATGTTTTTCTGAGTTTTGTATCCCCTCTTCTCAACTCATTCTTTAGATCAACTTCCTCATTTTGAGTTTTTAAAAATATCTGATTTACATTATTCTTTCATAGTTTCTATTTTCAATGCATTTAACTCATTTTGAAATTTAGGTCATAATTTTATTTTGTGGTTTTGTCTTTTTAAAGTGTTTCATTCTCTATATATACTTTATTAAGCTTAATATCTGTATATAGAATTTGATTGCAGTCACTTTTGTTATGGGTTTTAATGAAATAAATTTTTCTGTACCATTAGAAGGGAGGACAGGGGCAAGATATCTTTTCCATTTCTAGTGCTCTAGAACTCTCTTGTATTGTTTTCATTAAGTGATCAAAAAAGGGAAAAAAAATACTTGAGATCTGCCTTATCTGCTTCTTCCCTCACTTTTATTCTGTTCTTTTTGTCCTGGATATTTTACATGTCATTTTTCCTTTAAATTAGGCTTTATTCTGGAAGATTACTAGTTTCTAAAACTGCCTGGAGTTCAGACTGCTTTCATAATTTACTAGGATTCCCTTGCATTTTATTTGCCAACTGGATTCTCCTGAAACCCCTCTTATTTTCAGCTGCTGTTCTCAGAGATGTCTGTGTGCTCACTAGAAGAGGGCTTCTCTTCTCTTGTCCATCAGATATGTCTTTGCATTTCCCTCCTTCCTAGTACACGTGGACTCACAGCACATGGGTCTTTTAGCTGCCTTGCTTTGCTCCTACCTACCCATATGCTGCCACCAAATTTTATTTTAGACATCATCTTTGGGTTTTTAATATTGATATCCTACTTGCTCTGCTTATTTTTACTGGAGGATTAAGGGGTTTCAGAAACGATGCCATTCTTGCCACCATTTCCCCAGAATTCATTCATAAACTATGTTATATTCTCTTAATGCTATGTGGCTCAAACTGTATCACTCCCTCACTACTTTGCACTCTTTTCTCAGTATATGGCATTTATTCATTCACTCTTTCAACAAATATTTATTGAGTGCCAGGCACTTTGGGGACACAGGAGATTTAATAGAGAGCAAAACTCATAAATCTTACATTGTAGTTGTGGGAGATAAAAAAACAAGAAAATAAACAAGCCTCTGTATAATATGTCAGAGAACAATGTGTTATGAAGAAAAATAAATAAAATTGGATATGCAGAATTAAAAGCACAGGGACAAAGAAAACTCCTTATTTTAAGTAGGGAGGCAGAACAGATCTCCAGGATAGTTTTACATTTAAACAGAGACTTGAAAAATGTGAGAGAATGAGATTTGTTGCTCCCCGGATGCACAGTGAATGAAAATTTCAAACAGAGGAAATAGTAATCCAAAATTCCCTGAGGCTAGTGCATTCTTGAAGAACAGTAAAATAGCAAAATATCCAGTATGCATGAAGAGGAGTGTGTGAGGGTTGAGTGTAGGACAAAAGCCATAGATGTCAATGTGCAAATCCCTCAGAATCTCACAGGCCCTTACAAGGATTTTGGATTCTATTTTGAGTGATATGGGAAGCTACTATAGAGTTTTGGGCAGATTAATACCATGATTTGGCTGATATATTAAAAAAAATAAGGATTATCAGTTTTGGGGAGAATACATGTAGGAAAGCAAAGGCAGAAGCAGTGTAGAGCAGAGACCCATTATCAATCCATAGCAATATTCTTGGAGAGGGGTTATAAAGCTTGGCTGAGGGTGGAATGGGAACTAGAAAAGATGGTAACAAGTGATGAGAATCTAGATATATTTGAAGGTAACAAGTTTAAGATGGTGACCTTGATCTGAGAAAGCATCGTTGAGTGTTGTATCTTTATATGCAAATCCCATGTGGAAATCTTTAAGTGGTCCATATGAATGCCAGACACATGAATTATGTGTCTTCCCAGTCCTTGTTTTGATGTCCATTTGAAGCACTCCAAAATAAAAAAGAATAATAATTGTTATCTTTACCTTGCATCGTTCAGAATAAGTTTAAAAGATAAATGAATAACTATTCCAGAAACTCTTCTCATATTCTTTTTTTATTTTTTCTCAAACGTTATCATATCTACAATGCTCAGAAGCCTCTAATTTTCCAACTCTCAGAAAGCTTTTTCTCCATTCCCAGCTCAAGCAGGTCCTCTCTTTTGCTTTCACATCTCCCCTACCAACTCTTTGTTACAAAATAGATATGGCTTCTTTCATCAAGTGCTTTCCCTTTCTCTCTAGTCTTTTTACCCTATGGACCTCTCTATCTGCTGATTTTGCTCTTCTGCAGCAGAAAAGAGAATGCACACTCAGGCAGGGCTCACATTTGGAGGTAGGGGAGAGGGGAAGAGGTGCACAGAGGAAAATGAGAGGAAGCAAATGATCAAAACTGTGCGTGTCTTTATCCAGTGGCTGGTTATATAGTAGGAGCATTACATATTAATCATATCCCTTTTTCCTTTCCTTTTTCATGTATCCCATCATAGTCTTTCTATGTGGCATGATAGAATAATTTGTGGCAGTCTAAAAACTTAAGAAATCAAAAGCCACTTTTGTTCCCTCAAAGCCACCCCATAGGGCTTCCCTGGTGGTACAGTGGTTGACAGTCCACCTGCCGATGCAGGGGACACGGGTTCGTGCCCCGGTCCGGGAAGATCCCACATGCCGCGGAGTGGCTAGTCCCGTGAGCCATGGCCACTGAGCCTGAGTGTCCGCAACGGGAGAGGCCACAACAGTGAGAGGCCCGCGTACTGCAACAAACAAACAAACAAACAAACAAACGAAAAAACCACACCATATATGGACTTCTGGGGAGAAAAATGACATTCTGAAATGCTAGGCCAAAGACACTGTATGAAATGCGAGTTTAAAAACATTAGGGAGGGCTTCCCTGGTGGCACAGTGGTTGAGAGTCCGCCTGCCTTTTCAGGGGACATGAGTTCGTGCCCCGGTCCGGGAAGATCCCACATGCTGCGGAGCGGCTGGGCCCGTGAGCCATGGCTGCTGAGCCTCTGCGTCCGGATCCTGTGCTCTGCAATGGGAGAGGCCACAACAGTGAGAGGCCCACGTACCGCAAAAACAAAAAAACAAAACAAACAAACAAAAAACATTAGGGAATATATGTAACTCTAAAGTAATGACATCCTTGTGGTCCTCTCATTCTGCTCCTACCAGCCTTATATTAAATGTGTTTTCAACAAGCTCCAAGATGGGGGGACAGATAGTTTTAGCATAAGAACAAGAGGGAGTAGGGTTGCATCTTTGCCCTGTAGACCCTCTTCTCAGGACAAATTTTAGGGAGGACAAAAATTTTAAGAAACATGAGATGATTCTTTTAGAAGGCAGGGGTCTTCAATAGAGGATCTTACTTTTCTCTGGCAAAATTTTGAAAGCATGGAGCAATGTGAAGTATTTCATGATAAGACCTGAGAAAAATGTAGCAGTGTTTTCCTACAGAGGAGATGGTGAGAACAGCTTTATGAACGGTCTGCAGAAAGGGAAGAAGAAGCCAGTGTCCCAACAAGAGGCCTGGTGGAGGAGAAAAGTGAAATTCACTATGAAGGGAATGTGGCTTGTATTGTGGCTTGATGTCAGTTTAGAACTTCTCTGAAAGTAGAGGGCCCAGGAATCACACATGCCACTTTAGCTCCTTCTGCCAAAGCTTATTCCAATGCCTGTCTATATTTATGCAATCTCAGCTACAAAGAGGCTATGAAATGAAATTTCTAGATGGACAGTTGACATACCAAGTAAACTCCTGAGTCCTATTTCTTAAGGAATAAGAGGACAGTAGATACTAGTGGGAATTTTAGACACTTCCCCCCATAGACAGGATTAGGCAGAGAGAACCTGGTATATCTGGACTGCACTTATTTTTATGGTTTAACTCAGATCAAGTGGATAACTCAGAATGACAAGCTATGCTTAGTTTAAGAATAAATTAAATAACATTTTTGCACACCTAGGTAATATGTGTGAGATACAGTCCTAGATACATCTTTAAGAGGATATATAATCTGGTCCAGAGGTGTGACAGGTTAACACTGGTGCATCTCTGAAGTTTCTCTTTCGGGGAGGGAAAGATACATTTCTTTTATTTTTATAGAATTCCTGAGGTCACCTAAACAGGTATCCAGCTACAGTTCTTACAGAGTCGTAGAAGGTCACTGGAAAGAATCTGAACGTATCCACAAATGAGGTCCAAAAATATAACGGCATTGCCAATGGACTGGGGAGGGGGAAGGGGCTAAGTGGGATAGAAGAAGAGAAAATGGAGCCTTCCAAGGATAACGTCAGTATTAGTCTTGTAGCTTAGCTAGGCAAAGCCATAGTCTCTGAGTGTTGAAATGGACGATTGTTTCAAATGTAGAGTCTGTACATGAACCTGATCAAACCCAAGTCCTGGAGCTCCATGAAAAACAACCCTACTACCCAACAGCTCAGGATGCTCTGTTTAATTTTCATTGCTCCTTTTCAGAGTGAAAAATACTCTGTGAAAGGGCTGGATCCTTACAGAGGAATATCTGTTCTTCCTAGTCAGAGAGAGAAGTGAGTATAGGATGTATAGAGACAGGTGATGTGAGGAGTTCCCATGAGTGATAGCAGAAGGCAAATGTCCTGGACCATCAGAAAGCAAAGGTGAGTCACTTGTTTTATGTGAGAATTACCGATTGCATTAAAAGCCCAGTGGTACAGAGCTGTCTGTAGAAACAAGGGCAAGAGAAGAAGCTGGACCCTCCAAACTATCATCCACTTTAGATTGGATTAATGTCTTATGACTTGATAGAGGTTTCTTTAAAAAGATCTGAGCTGGGGAATTTAGTCCTCATGTAATTACTCTGCCTCAAAATTTGCCAGGGTTTCAAGTTCTGTCCAGAATGCCTATCACGCTGCCATCTCTGGGAGGTTGTGTCCAGTTACACAGTCAAGTCCTCATTCATCTCCCAGGAATCAGGGAGGGGTTATGAGCATATGCAGCTACACTTTTTTGATTGTGGACAATGAGGGACGGATATTCAGGCACAACTAGAAATCTCCTCTCTAAAGGTAAATATCCAGCAGTAAAAAAGAGGAAAATAAATTAATATCCATTCAGTAGAATAAAATAGTCTGTACCCATTTATAAAAGAATAATACCATGAAAAAAATTTAAATTTTCGTGGTTAATGGAATAAATATAAGATGAAATAGCATTATTCAAAATTAAAACTCAACTAGAGTGCTAGAGAGAAGGGGGAGGGGAAGGCAGAGGAAGAGAGAGAGAGAGAGAGAGAGAGAGAGAGAGAGAGAGAGAGAGCAATGTAATGGGTGGTTAAAACTGGATAGGGCATCTCTAGATGTACACAATGCTAAACTCTTCTTTTTTTGTGAGAATAAAAATGTTTCTTTTATACTGAAGATGATCAATGAATGCTCCTTTAAATCTTCTGCCCTCTGTCTTTCCTCCATATATTTGTTCCACAGACAACATTTTCAAATGGAAATGCAAGCTTATTTGAGCATGTCTTTATCATCCTATTTTTTCATTCTTTGCCTCAGAAGTAGTAAAACATGAATATTTCATGTCAATTTTAGGGCAATTTTTACATATGGAATAGCTTCCCTGCCTGATAACTTGACATCTATAATTTTGGACATTATAGCAATTCTATGACACTTTAAGAAATCTCACTAAAATGTACATATCCTATGTGCTGGCCAAAAATAAATAAATAAAATGAGAAAGGGAAATGGGAGAGATGCATGAAGATCAAAGTGAAATAAATATACCTAAGTTAGAGAGACCTTAATTCAATTTTTACAGCTCTGACTACACTGGCAGAAACGGAATGATTTATATTTCAGGATACATTGATATATTTGCAGACTTCAAATGCTATTTGTTTTGAACTCACACACAGAGTGACCTTTCCCTATTTTTTTTCCCCTCTGATTAGGAAGGACATGGTTATCTCACTAATAGAAATGTGGTCTGTGAGAGTACCCCAAGTAATAGATAATTCCCATGCTGCCTAAGTGCTTAAGTGAATTTGAAGCATGTGTTCAGCTTGAAAGCCATTTGGATAGAGCAACCAACCACACACAATTGCTAGGAAATTACACAAGAGAAAATGCAGAAAATGAAATTGTTGGCAAAGATAATTACCATGAGTGCAGAGTCTGAGAGCAGAAGGCGTTATGGAATACCACACTGTCTATTGTGAGCCAGTAAAGAAAAGATGGTTTACATTTGGAACAAAGTGACAATAGTATAAGACTCCTTAGTGCATTGGGTAATAAAAGTGTAAAGGCTTTTTTTTTTATTATTAAGGTCACCAAAAAGTTATAACCTGAGAGAACTGGCTCAGTGGGCAGAGTTGTAAGTGTTTTAAGGGTGATAATCCTGTGGTTTAGAATGGCATCTTTTGGTCTGGGTAATACTCTTGTGCTTTCTCTGGATGTTCCCTTCGTTAGTGTGAGAAAGGAGCAGTGGAGAAGATAAAATAGCAGCATCACGAATATGGAACACCAATAAAAATATAGATGAGATTATAAATTTGGAAACAATACCAGAATTCTCACTATGTTGAAAAATGAAGAAGTAAAATACGAATGCTGAAAGTAAAGGTAGTTATGGGTATTATATTCAGAATGTATCCACTCTGAGAATTCCAGTTAAAAATAATCTAGCAGGAGCATTCAAAAACCAAGTCCAAAGACTTGAAAACATGTTGGTTTTTTTTTGTAAATTTTTATTGATAAAAGATATTTGGCTTTCACCAAAAATAATTTAAAACTCTACATCCAGTTCACATCAACTTTCTGAAGTAAAACACTAGCAGTTTTGTCGACAGTGGAAAGCAACGAGATAGAGAGACCACAATCCCAGCATTAAGAAAAAGAGAGGAACATTAAAGGGTAGCATTGGGTTAGCATGATTCATAAGGAAATAATCTATAAATAACTTAGTTTGAAAAGATAAAAGTAAGACATTAATCCCTCACTCTATTTTGAAATTCTATAATCCACAATTAATTGTAAAATGAATTTTTTAAATCTCATGTAAATTGATTTACATGTTGAAAAGTGGAAAAGAGTCATCATATGACTTTCTGGCATGATAGGGGATGTTGTGATGTGATATTATTTTTTTACTTCCCTTAAGGCCCTAGTATTGAGCTACAATGGTGTAAGCTAATGTTCGTTTTCCATTCGACATATAGTCCAATCCTCTAGTCAAAAACCGAGAGAATGTCTATCATAATTCTCATATCCATCAGTAGATTTGGGTTTTTTTCCCCCATCTTTATCACTTTGACTGATTTCCCATTAAAGTAGAGGCATTTGAATGTAAATTTTAGAAACGGATTTTGGATTCAGGTTCAGAAAAGCTGATGAGTATATCTTTCTTCACCAACAAAATCCAATTAAGATGAAAGCACTATAAGAATAAGAGATAATCCATAACTACTAGGAAACCTCTATGGCTATCATTAATGAACGTGAAACAGGAAGATGTCTAAAATTAATTCCAGAAAGGGAGAACAAAGAGGGAAGACAGAAAACAATAATCAAATAACTATATAAAAATTCTCTAGTGTAAAAGTGACTCATGCTTCAGATTGAAAGTACTTAACAAAATGTCTTCCAAGCATCTTAGCCTTTCCCAGAAAGAGTTTTCAGTGTCTGGAGAATTTGGGATGGATTATCTCGTTTTGCCCTGGGGGACCTCTTGCTGCCTGTGTTGGGACATGGACCTGAGCTGGAGCGGATGTTACACAGGCAACTTTTTCACTCCCCACTTCTTGCTCACTCCCAGTCTGGAGAGTCTTTGATGCTGGTTCACCATCAAGGAAAAGCTTCTTCTTCTTTCATCCTTTCCAGCATCTGTGCCCAACTTGTTTCCTAACCAAATTCGGGTCCCCTGGTCCATGTGCAGTAAAGCCAATCTACTGACGTTGGGTTGTGGTGAAGGAAAGTGCAACGTTTATTGCAGGTGCCAAACAAGGAGTCCAGGCAATTATTGCTCAAAAGACCTGAACTCCCCAATGGCTTTCAGGGAAGAGTTTTTAAAAACAGGGTGAGGGAGGGGGGTTGTTGGGTGTGTGATCAGCTTGTGGACTTTATTCTGACTGGTTGGTGGTGAGGTAGGTAATCAGGAGTCAACATAATCAATCTTCTGGTTCCCACCGGTCTAGGTACTACTTGCTTGTGGGCCACATGCAGTTAACTTCTTCCACCTGGTAGGGGTTTCAGCATCTGTAAAACAGTTCAAAGGATTTGGCTCAGACTATCACCTATAGCCCTTGAGGAGGAACTAAAGGTCCTTGATTATTATTTTGTCTTGCTTGACTGTTTTCCTTTGTTTCTGCATTTTCTCACTTCTCTGATTAAATGTATTCTTTGGAACTCAGGGAGGGTCTAGGAGGCTACGGTTTTTCTACAAATAAGAGTCAGGCATAGGATGTGTGGGTCTGTCCTGGGAAGTCCCCGTAGGGTTCTGCTTGGTTGCAAACTGAATATAGTTGGTCCTGCAGTACCACCTGCTGCCTGATTCATAAAAAAGTCAGAGGTGCCTCTTTTTCCTTGTAAACTTGGCTGTTGTTCCACACTCACACCATACACTCTCACCCCGATGTGAGAGCCTGCCTCTAATTCCTACTGCTGTTTGGGTTTTTTTGGATTGTTTTGTTTTATTATGTTTTGTTGAGTGGAGATTTTTTATTGGAATGTCCTCGTCCAAGTATGCATCCCCATCTAGACTATGTTCTTACTAACAGTCGTACCTCTACATAAAACTTACTGTCCTGGGAAAATCTTTGTGCAATTTGTATGGTTTCCAATGTGTGCAGATTCTGTTTTTTTGTTGTTGTTGTTGGGGGGAGGGGTGTTTAAACTCTTTATTGGAGTATAATTGCTGTACAATGGTGTGTTATTTTCTGCTTTATAACAAAGTGAATCAGTTATACATATACATATGTCCCCATATCTCTTCCCTCTTGCATCTCCTTCCCTCCCACCCTCCCTATCCCACCCATCCAGGTGATCACAAAGCACCGAGCTGATCTCCCTGTGCTATGCGGCTGCTTCCCACT
>RJWK010000408.1:45393-106356 GCA_004363435.1 Platanista minor
TTTTTTTTTTTTTTTTTTTAGATTCCACATATATGTGTTAGCGTACGGTATTTGTTTTTCTCTTTCTGACTTACTTCACTCTGTATGACAGACTCTAGGTCCATCCACCTCACTACAAATAACTCAATTTTGTTTCTTTTTATGGCTGAGTAATATTCCATTGTATATTTGTGCCACACCTTCTTTATCCATTTATCTGTTGATGGACACTTAGGTTGCTTCCTGGCTATTGTAAATAAAGCTGCAATGAACATTTTGTTACATGACTCTTTTTGAATTATGGTTTTCTCAGGGTATATGCCCAGTAGTGGGATTGCTGGGTCGTATGGTAGTTCTATTTGTAGTTTTTTAAGGAATCGCCATACTGTTCTCCATAGGGGCTATACCAATTCACATTCCCACCAACAGTGCAAGAAGGTTCCCTTTTCTCCACACCATCTCCAGTAGATTCTGTTCTTTTGACTTTATTTCTTTTCTGTCCCTTCCTTTCAAACAACATTTCAAACTAATTTTGACTCCCTATACCTCCAAAGGATTTGTTCTTTTTCCCCCCCCTCTCTCTTAGGCACTGTAGAGCTGAAAGGAAACCTATAAATCATCCAAGCTTTCTCATTTGAAAGAAACTGAAGAGTAGGAAGGTTAAATGAATTGCCAAAAGTAACCCAGGGAGTTAGTAGAAATTGAATGAGAACCCACATGTGATGTTGACCAGGGCTCAGCATTTTTTAACTATTAAATAATGCTTTATGGATTATTTTACCCAAACACAAACATTTTACTTTCTAATTTACAGAGGATAAAAAAGTGATCATAAAAGCTTCTCATCTTAGAGCAGGTCAAAATTACTGGCTAGTTTGGACAACAAAATGACAACAACAAATGATAATAATCTCATGGACAGAAGAAAATTTGCTCACAGTATGTTTCTTCAACCTAGAGAAAAACTGTAATAACTGTAGACTTCCTCCCAAACCACCAATGTGGACTATTACGTGGGCCTGTACCTGCTCAACATATCTTTCTGAACCCCCCTTGGGAGGGGTATTCTTGGAGAACCTGCTTACAATCATTGTCTCTCTCTCTCTCTGTGTTCATTTCTATTCATTTTCTAAGAGTGTCAGTAATCGTAATTAGTACCTACCTGGTAGCACTTTCAGCCTCTTTCAGCAAATATTACAACTTCTGAGTCAATGTTTATAAGACATGTCTCCATATAATACATTTACATTCATGTGAAATATATGAACTTATAGAATTGTGTATATTTGTGACTTTTGCATCTGGTACCTTTTAAAATGAACACGTACTATGCTTATTTTCTAAAGTTAATACATATATGATAATTTAAGGTTAGGAGAGTCTCTACTGAAGGATTTTAATAGCTGCATTCATATGAGAATTCAATAATTTTTCTAAACATAAGCCTCAAACTAAAGCTTTAGCAATTTAAGTTACCTAACTGGCAATGGATGCAATTCTTATCAGGATGTACTGTTTGGTTTACAGTTTAAGTCATTTCAAGTGGTTTATACAATAAATATTTGTGCATCAGGGGAAAGTAAGCACCAAGGATAATAAATATTTTTTCACATCATAGTTGAAATCACAATGCAATAATCTCAATTTCCCTTCAAAATCTAATCACTTGAAGTAAGCATGTATTTCGAATGCTCAATCTATAAGTTATCTTAGTGAGATCAACTGATATTCTAGAGATAAGAATGGAAATGGTAAAAATAAGTGCTATACATAATATCTACCTACAATGGAATTCAGATACTCTTCTTACATTGATTATCTCCATTCTGGAACTCAGTTTTTTAGATCTAAAAAGAACTCTGAAAATAATTAACATTTATAAACTTGTCAACTATATCTTAAAAAGAAACTCTAAAGATGTCTTTCTTGCCAATATATGAAGAAAAATTGTCCTGACGAACAAAAGCACCTTATGGTAAGGAATATATAAAGAAAATATTTTCTACAAATTAATATACAAATTTATGTGCATAAAGGTATAGTTATCCCAGCTGCATATGTAATATTTTACACAATAAAAATTCAAAGCATAGATTGAAAAAATAACCCATATGTTCAAATAACTCACTCTTTCCTTTCACAGTTGGCAACTTGCTGCCAGTCTCTGCCCTCAGTTTGGGAGAAATCCATGGCTTCTCAATGGGCATTGTAACCCTTGCCTTCCACTCTTCTATTTGTCATGCCTTTATCCCTTCTGGGGAAATTTGTATGATTTTCATGTAGTATAGGGTCTTGGGGCAGTGGTTTGCAGAAATTTCCCTATTTTCCTGGCAAACATTTTGTTCATTCATTCACTCAGCACATAGTTGTTGAGTACATATTGCCATGGCCTATCGAAGATACTGGTGAAAAGAAAAATATTCAGCAAGATCGACAATACCCCTGACTTTCTGTAGCTTTCAATATCTTATAATCTGCTGACTTCCCCTTTATTTAAATGAACATTTCTCTATAAAATCTTTGAATGGTTTTTCTCCTGTAGATTAATCTCCTCTGAATTCTGATTCCTCTCTCATGGTACTTGTCTTTCTTTTCTTTTTATTACTTATTTTTTTATGTCTCACCCCCTCCATCTTCTACCTCTCAGAGCCTCTCAGAGGCTCACTCTGGAGGACGCCACCTTTCCTTTTCTTTGTTTTTACATTGTACCCTGACTTCCCCCATACTTTCTGAAGGTGATGGCCTTGCATACAATCTCCCTCTGCACTGCTCAAGGTGACTCCAGCTCAACCATATTCCCCAGCCCCAAGGTTTGGCTCACTCCCTCCAGACCTCAGGGAAGACCCACGGGAAAAAGTTGGTGGGTGGGTGCCCTTGCTTTGTAGCTTGGTACCTTGGAATTCTGACCTGACACACTAGCTATTCATTGTTCTGTAAACATTTGTCTAGTTTCTCCTAGTCTCCATCTGGGAACGATTCCTCCTCCTTCTGCAATCCTGCCTGGGATGAATGCAGTGGTGGTAAGTGCCTCCTTCTTTCTTGGAGTTTGCTTCATTTCGATTTCTTTGTGTTCTCAGATCTCTGTCAAGTTTAAAAAACTATGATTTGTCACTTATCTGGATTGTTTTGGTTGTCTGGGTGGAAGTAATTTGCTCTTGCAACTTTCTACCTATGAACCAGCTGAGGAAAGCCCCAGGTTTATATCCTAAAGAAATGTTTTAAAGTTTAAAGCTGCCTAGAGGCAGCTCATATAGGAAAAAAAAAATTGAATTTGGAGTTTTGACGTAGGTTTACATTTTATCTATACCATTTGGCAGCTACAAGGTCAATGAATTAATCTTTATGAATTTTATTTTCTTCCTATGTGAAAAGGTTGTAATAATATTTATGTTATAGGCTTGTTATAACAATTAAACTAGGGTATTTCACATGTGGTAGACAGTCAAATAACTTTAATCCCTGTCTGTCTTAGTCTGCTCAGGCTGCTATAAAAAAAATGCCACAGCCTGGGTGGCTTAAACAACAGACATTTAGTTATCATAGTTCTGAAGGCTGGGAAGTCCAAGATCAAGGTGCCAAACAACTTGGCTCCCAGTGAGGGCTCTCTTCTTGGCTTGCAGATGGTGATCTTCTTGCTGGGTCCACACATTTGGGGGGCTGGCAGGTAGAGAGACAGAGAAAGAGACAGAGAGAAGTAGAAGACATATCACCCTTTGTGATCCTAGTCTCCGAAGCCATAAAGCATCATTTCACCTCACACTATCAGTCAAGGCACTTACAAAAGTCAACGGGAGACAACATAAATCTTACCCTTTGGTGGAGGAGGGAATACGTCCCATTGTAAGGAGAGTCAGTGGGATGAGATATACATTTGTGAGGCCATCTGTGAAAGACATATTAATTGTGTTCTCTACAAAATAACCTGGCTGTCAAATGATCTAGTTGATATTTATCACTTTTAAAAATTTCCATGTATGCTATGATCTGAACAGAGTAGAACTCAACTATTACCTCTTAGATTTTATTCTTAATGGGTACAGAATAATATCTCTTTGTTTTTTTTCCTAGCCACTTCACAGCTTGCAAGGTAATCATACAGTAAATGCAGAAGGCAGTTCATCATAGGCTGATACTAGGCCATCTCCCACCATCTTTATTCCTACATGTAAGCAATTGATTTCTAGAATCAAGAGCATTGCTTGAATCTTGTCTTTGGTCATTAGATTTATTCCATTTCTTTAGATCCTGAAGTTCCATTCAATCTTATTCTTATATGTAAAAATAATGCTACATAACTCACATATGAGAAACATTTTTTAAAATCTTCTTTTATGAAAACATTAAGGGAACAAAGGTCAAAACTCTCACTTGACACAAAGCCTTCGAAGAAATCTCTCGAGGTTACTTTAATCTTTTCATTGATCAAACAGTAAACATTAAACCAGCAGTGACTAATCCACCTAATTTTCTTTAAAAAATAACCCATTTTCTTAATCTTAACCAGCATATTATGAAAAACCATTTTAAATACTTTTCTGTCATCTGTGTAGACTGTGCTTACAGTGTGTTCATTGTTTTACTAACATCGCAATCACGTAAACCAAGAAAACATTTTACGTTTTCTTATTAAGTGTATAATGAGTCTGATGAAAACCAATTGTTATATTTTTCAGCAAACAGCCAACAGAGCATATATAAGATTGTTTTCCCTAGTAGTTTGCTTGGCTAACTTCATCATTTGTGTAATCACTGCTTTTGCCTATATGGGTGAGAAATGGCATCGGTCAACTATAAACCTCCAGAACATCACCTATCTTCAAACACTGCTGACCAAAAGAGGTCTGAAATGTTCACTTTAGTTCACTGCTGCAATTTATTTACAGAACTAAACTTGGATTAAATTTTAATAGCCATATTTTCTTTTATAAATTCATTCACCAATTTCCATTGTATTCATTCTACAAATATTTATGATTATCCCATTTTCCTCACTAATGGATCGTTTCTTGAGCATCTTAGCAGCCAGGCTGGAATGAGAAAGCTATGGGCTAGAAAAATCCTAGAGATTTTTTATTATTATTATTTCTTCCATTGGCACCCTGCTGATGTGTGTGTGTGTGTATGTGTGTGTGTGTAGCGAATTAGTTGCCAACTTTTAAAATTTGAGAAAATTGGATCCACATAGGCAAACGTTACAACTAGCTGGAACAGAGTCAAATGAATTATATGGTATTCTAAATATCTACTTAACACTTAAAGAAGCCAAGATTCAGAGAAGTCAAGAAACTTATGTGTGGTTAAAGAGGAAGAAACAAACAAAGTAAAAGTCCTTACTGCTGGAGTCAGTATTCCAACTGAGATCTTTGACCTCAACTCCTGTGTTCTTTCCAATAGATCCTGCAAATCGTGCAACCATAGTTTAGAGATGATGCTACTAAGGTTTTCAGAAAATCTGTAATTTGTCTAACATAACACAGCTACTAAGTAACAACACTAGAAACAACTACACAGAAAAGTGCTTTTTCAACTAAAACTCAAACCCCCATCATTTCCTTCCGTGTGTACTTTTTCCTTAGCTAAGGGTCCAATCTTCCTGTTTATTGAGCTGTGGTATCTCTATCCTAATGGGTATTAATTCTATAGCCAACCACCACCTCCCAGTTCCTCCTTCCAGTTCTGATGTTCTCTGGTGCTTATTAAATTCCATAAGTGTTTTCATCTCACGCCAGAATCATGTCCAAGAGAAAAAAGATACTTCCTCATTAACCTCCTCTAAACTGTTAAAACAAGGAGCCAATAAAGATCAGGACGCTTCTATTAATAGTTACATCCAACCAGTATTTCTCAAATAACTAAATCTAGGGTACAGGAGAAACTGTTCCAGGAATTGGAGGAGTGGTGATGAACACACAGACAGCATTTCTGCTCTACAGGGGCTGACTTTATAGTAGGGGAAGGGTAGGGAAACAATAAGAAGACCTTTGAAAGAAAATATGTTCTTGGGCTTCCCTGGTGGCACAGTGGTTGAGAGTCCGCCTGCCGATGCAGGGGACGTGGGTTCGTTCCCCTGTCCGGGAAGATCCCACATGCTGCAGAGCGGCTGGGCCCGTTAGCCATGGCCGCTGAGCCTGCGCGTCCGGAGCCTGTGCTCCGCAACGGGAGAGGCCACAGCAGTGAGAGGCCCGCGTACTGCAAAAAAAAAAAAAAAAAAAAGAAAATACGTTCTTGAAGTAGGTGAGGGGTAAAAGCACAGTGGCAGGAGTGATGGGAATGGGAAGGGGATACATACGGGCACTGAGAGAAGGTCCCATTAATGTTGCCCTTTTTGACTTGAGACCTGAATATAAAAGAAGTTGCTCTCTGTGGTCTCCGGTCCGACTGCTATGCTTTTCTTCTTCCACGTCCTACTTGTGTTCACGTGCCAGGAGATCACGTGCCACAGGGGTCCACCCCATCACAAGGGGATACATATGATTTAGTTTAAGCAACTCCTGACCGTTTAGGCATTCTCACATACCACATTTAGCCTTACACAAAGATGTGAAGGGCCATCTCCTGAGGGTTTTTTCAGAAAATTTTCTTTACCGGAAGTGGCCATGTCTGGAGAAGCTACATCCGTCTGTAACCATGAGAGGGGTTGCTTCCAGACTGGATGGAAGAGTGGACAAAGATAAAAACACCAGTCTTGAACATCATTAGTCACTGAATCAATCCAAGAAGAGTCTTTGTCTGAACTTTCTGCTATAGAAGAAACAACCTACTTCTTGCTCAAAACTGTGTGCTCTGAAGCACCCTAACTGATACAGAAATGATGCAGTGAGGTGTGAGTATACGTGTATGTGCATGTGCAGTTTTTTTTTGTGTGTGTGGTACGCTGGCCTCTCGCTTTTGTGGCCTCTCCCGTTGCAGAGCACAGGCTCCGAACAAGCAGGCTCAGCGGCCATGGCTCACGGGACCAGCCGCTCCCCGGCATGTGGGATCTTCCCGGACCAGGGCACGAACCCGTGTCCCCTGCATCGGCAGGCGGACTCTCAATCACTGTGCCACCGGGGAAGCCCTGTGTGTGCATTTTTATGAGCACATGGAGAGTGGTGTCCCTCATGGGGGTCGTTACTCTATTATCTACTGAGTGTAAACATTTCTTAGGATAGATAGACAACATGGTATGAGAGAGAGTCAGAATTAGAGGAATATTAGAGGGATTAGAACATTTAAATGATGCGGAGTGACAGAAGCTACATGACTAAGGAAAACATTAGTAGTTGAGGACAGGTAAAATTAGGTGATCTGGCTTATAGTTTCTTATGTAAGAAACTGTTGTGAATCTGGACAACTTCTTTGGACCAAACAGGGATTCTATCCCCATGTCAGCTAGATTACTTAATTAATGGTTATTTGCAAACTTCAGTAATGAATTTCCATGAGTTTACTTGGACTATGTCATATTCATAATTCTATTTCTTTAAAATATATGTGCATTTAAAAATAATTAATTTTGTTTAAGATATATCTTAGAGGAACACCAGTAACTCTTAATTCCATTCTGATAAAACCTCTGAAGTCAACAATTACAAACAGATCAGGACAGTCATTTCTGTTTACAAAAGGTTTTTTTTTTTTTTTAACATCTTTATCGGAGTATAATTGCTTTACAATGTTGTGTTAGTTTCTGTTTTATAATAAAGTGAATCAGCTATACATATACATATATCTGCATATCCCTTCCCTCTTGTGTCTCCCTCCCACCCTCCCTATCCCAGCCCTCTAGGTGGTCACAAAGCACTGAGCTGATCTCCCTGTGCTATGCGGCTGCTTCCCACTAGCTCTCTATTTTACATTTGGTAGTGTATATACATCCATGCCTTTTTCCAAATTAAGAGGTATATCAGTCTTTTCCACATGATCTGAGAACATTCCCCCTACCTCCTCCTTCTGTATGGAGAGCTATACCATCCTTCTTATGATTACTAAAGATAGCCAACACCTGGAAGATAGGAGTATTTATGCCATCTACTGGAAATTTTAGGAAAATGCATTTTCAAATACCCAGATGTCTTTCAAAATTTCCTAAATGTAGGCTATTTTGATTTGTATTCACAGAACTGAGACATCCTTCAAGTTCTCTGAAAATTTAAGAAATGACACCTTGCTATTAACTTTGGGTGCACAGCTCTGCTTTGTCTTTGTGCAGTGGAACTAGATATTATGGGATGGCATAGACCTTTCATCCTATCATTTGCAAAAGTAGGGATATACCTGAATTAGTGTTAAATTATTATTTGTTATTTGGTTCTTGTCCATGTTAAAACAGTTACCCATGAAGTCATGTATCTTTTAACTTCCATTGCTTTTTGTTACTAAAAGGTCAACATGTTTATTATGATTAAACAAAATGTACATCTGCTTATAACTCATATACATGATTTTTATGGCTATATAAGCATCAGTTATATCCTTGCAGTTTGCAGATTTCCAGTCTAATATCTATCTTTTCATCTATTTTCTACAAAAAACAATCTCCTTTCCACCAACTCAAAAATAACAATAATAATAATCTTTTTCTGGGACTTTATTCACTGAAGTTTAGTAAAAAGAAATTTAGACCAGGTATTCTAGACCTCATGTAGTATTGTTTTAGATAATGGCAATATGGATATGGAGACATATATATTATATGTCTTTGCTATGTGAAAGACATTGTTAAAAGAATGAAAAGATAATCCATAGACTGAGGTTTTCAAATCATCTTTCTCTCAAAGTACTTGTATCTAGAATAGAGAATAACAAAACGTAACAGTGAGAAAGCAATCACCCTAAGTAAAAAGAGTAAATAAACTATCTAAATAGATATTTCATCAAAGAAGGCCTAGGGATGGCAAAAAACATGTGGAAGATGATCAAAATAATTAGTCATTGGGTAAATGCAAGTGGAAACCACAATGATATTCCAGTAAACACTTAGTAGAATGTTTAAGTAAAAAAAATTCTGGCAATAACAAAGTGAGGATGAGGCTATGGGCCGCCTGCACTGCTGTCGTATATAGATGCTGTGAATACCAAATGGCACAGCCATATTGTGGAAAACAGTATGGTAATTTATCACATAGTTAAACATACATTTTCATATGGCCTAGCAATCTCACTTATTGGTTATTTTCCGAAGAGAAATGAAAACTGGTGTTCACACAAAAACTACATGCACGTTTTTATAACAACACTATTCATAATAAAAAAAACCTGAATACAACCCATTTTGTGTATAAATAAAATTTAATACATCCATACAACAAAATGTTATTCATCAATAAAAAGGAATGAATTATCAATTCATCAAATAATTAATCTAAAATTATTTTGCTATGTGAAAGAAGCAGACTCAAGAACTACAGATTGTTTGATTCCATTTAGATAACCTTCTGGAAGAAGCAAAGCTATGGGAACAGAAAAAAGATCAGTGCTTGCCCGGAATGGAGGGAGGGCTTGATTAAATATGAATCGCAGAAGGTAATAATTGGGGTGGTAAAACTTTTCTGTGGAAAAGCTATGGTGGATAAGATTCTATACATTTGTCAAAACTAACTGAACTCCACAAAGAGTGATTTTTACTATATGTAAATTCTAAAAAATCAACCAGGATATACGAAGAATACAAAATGGAATGTAATACATGACATATTTAAAAAAGCGTATTGAGGGTGGGAAAGAAAATAAGTAACCTAAGTAACTTTGGAAACCAGTATTTTGATGAGATAATAATCTAAGACTGAAGAAAATAAAAAGCACTGTACATAAAATCTATATTTGTGTTAATAAATCTTTTTTTCCCCTGGAGTATGGGTATAGGAATCCTGAAAATGTGTTTTGCATATACTGGGATCTAACAAGTAAGTAAATATTTTGTAGGTAATGAGAGCCAGATTTCTTACTGATAGATAGGACAGATAGAAATAAGGAAAGGAGAAAGGCTAGCATTAACCCTATGTAGGAATGGAATAAGAAGTATCATTCAAAGCCGATGTTGTTAATAATAGATAGATAGATAGATAATGTCTGTGTGTGCATCGGTTGATATAGATACATACATGTCCTTGCTCTATCTTCTGAGGTCTAGATTCAGTGACACTCTAGTAGCTACGAGTGTACCTGGAGCTCAGGTCTTTGTTTCTAAATATTATTCTCCAATTAAGGGCAGGATGGCTTGGAAAAATTGGTTGATGCCAGGTCCGGGGCAGGGTAAATACAAGATGAACCTGGAGTAAGATGTAGTCCTGGAAAGTAAAGAATTACTCAAAATAATAAGGTGTTAACTATGCGAGGTGATGGATGTGTTAATTGCCTTGATCTTGGTAATCATACCACTCTACTTATGTATATCAAATCATCATTCTATATACTTAAAAAATACAATTATATTTGTCAATTATCATCAATAAAGTAAGGAAAAAAAAAGAGGAAAAGAGAATGTTGGAAAGGTATAGGAGCCAACGTGAAAAAGCTCCTAATAACCAAAGCTGGAATGATTTAAGCAAAAAAAAATAAATAATGATAATATTGAGTAAAATCCACAGAAAAAAGTAAGTATAAGTTCATACTGATAAAAGTAAATATTTAAATAATTAAATGAGGGAGAAGGGACAGCTCTCCCTCACAGAATAACTTCAGTTAATAAATGTAGAAAAAAATAAAGGAAATTTGAAAATCACCAATAACACAACATAGAATTGTTGTAGTCAAGTTCTACAAATGAATGCTAAAATTGACGGGCAAGATGGTGAGAAAAATCAGGTTCTTTATTAATTACAAAAGGAGAAATAATAATTACCAGGGGAGAAACCCAGCAGACACCACATTAAGTGATCGAGGTCACACCATCAATATCAGAATCACAAACTCCTGGATTGAAGCACTCAGAAGGAAGAATCATATCTGTGGTATTCTTGCTCCAAATGCATAATCACAGTCTAAGCAGTAGAAAAATAAGGTTAACCCAAATTGAGGGGCATTCTATAAAATAATGTACTTGAACTCTTCAAAAGTGTCAAGGTCATGAAAAACAAGGAAAGACAGAGCACTTTCATAAATTGGAGGAGACTGAGCAGACATACAGCTAAAGGCAGTGTTAGGATCCTGGGACTGAAAGAAAAAAGTGGAAATACCGTAAGTGAAAATTTCCAAAAAGTGGAAATCCAAGTAAGTCTTCAGGTACGCTTATGACATTATATCCATGTGGATGATTTCATTGTAATAAAATTATTATATTATGCAAGATGCTAATATTAGGAGAAACTGAATGAAAGGCATATGGGAACTTACTGTATTAGTTTTAGAATTTTTTTTTAAATCTAAATTATTTCAAAATAAATTTTTAAAATAATGTAAACTACTTTTTTTAAGGCAACTATCTTTTTTTTTTTTTTTTTGCGGTATGTGGGCCTCTCTCTGTTGTGGCCTTTCCCGCTGCGGAGCACAGGCTCCGGACGTGCAGGCTCAGCGGCCATGGCTCACGGGCCCAGCCGCTCCAGCGGCATGTGGGATCTTCCCGGACCGGGGCACGAACCTGTGTCCCCTGCATCGGCAGGCGGACTCTCAACCACTGCGCCAATAGGGAAGCCCTAAGGCAGCTATATTAATATTTATCTTTCAAGGTTTGTGTGTGTGTGTGGTGTTTATTTCAAATTTAGAAATGAGCATGTTTTGGGGCATTTCATCTCAATATTTTTTTACTTTTGCATGTTGCCATATTTGGTTTTCTCTTCTACTTAAAATATTTTTGTTATTGTACTTTATTTTTCATTCAAATGTTACTTTTTTATCTTCTCTCAATTTTTCTTTATTATTTGCAAAGGTCAATCTGACATATCAGATTTTTGGAACAAACTTTCCATTTTGTTGGTGAATTGGTTTTGTTTTCCATCTCCTTAATATATTTTTACATATTTATTGGATGTGCTATATACCACTATCTTTAGGTTTTCCATTTTTTTCTCTATCCTCTTAAATTTGTCAACCTAACTAAAGAGGTAAACCAAGGTAAGCTCAAATTACCAGAAACTGAGTTTATTTGGGAACAGCAGAAGAACTGCAATTTGGGAAACGCATGCTATAACCAGCTACAGGCAAGTCGGTTGAGCATTTGGAGCAGGCTGGACTTGTGGGCACAGAGCTGAAAGAGGAAGAAGTCCAGAGTCTGAGCCGTAAGTTCATTGGCTTGAGGATGGGAAGAGATTCTTGGGATATTCCTTGGTCAGGAGATAAATCTGTCTACTGTAAATCAGGCTTATACCTGAAATCTGTCTCACAGTTCTTAATTTCTGTTCTTCTAAGGGTGCCTGCATAAGATTTTCCATGTCATTTCCTCTGGTCCCATTTTAGATTGAAATCCTTTCACAAATTAAACAATAAATATTCCTATAAATCATTTGTTTTGTAGTCCCCAGTGTTTGATGTAGTGTCTTTATACTGTTCTGTTCTAGATAGTTTGTAATTTTCATTTTTAGCTAATCTTTAAATCAGATATAATTTAAGAGTATATTTTTTGAAATTCCCAAGTATTTGGCCTTTTTGTTATTATTTTTATAAATACAGTTTTGATTCCTAAATTTATGGTACTGTGGTTAGTGAACATGGATTAAATGTATCATTTTGACAGATATACTAAGATTTTCTTTTCACCAGTTACATGGGCACTTTTATGAATATTTCTTTTGTATTTGTTAATACACATATAATGCTTTTTAAATGTGTTTATTACATTCTTTATAGTTTTGTACCTGAGTTTTCTTCACTAGGAGCTATATTTAAAGACATTCAAAATTATTACTAATTCATCAGCTTCCACTTCTAGTTTTATTAGTTTCTGAGGCTATGTTATGTTTTAGATGTACAAATCTGTGATTCTTATAGTTTCTTGATGGTTTTGCTTTGTCTGTTTTCCAGACTTGAGTTGACAAGAATTGGCTGGGTATAGAATTCTGGATAAGATTTTTAAGCCACATTCAGTCCTCAAGTTTTTGTATGTATTATGCTATAGTCTTTTTCCACACAGTGTTGCTGATAAGAAGTCAGGTAAATCTGGCTTTTGTTTCACTCTAGGAACTTTAAAAAAATTGTTTTCTTCCTTAGAAGCGCCTAGATTTTTGTTTTCCTCCCTTATCCTTTACTTTTTTTTTTTTTTTTAACATCTTTATTGGAGTATAATTGCTTTACAATGGTGTGTTACTTTCTGCTGTATAACAAAGTGAATCAGCTATCTGTACACATATATCCCCATATCCCCTCCCTCTTGAGTCTCCCTCCCACCCTCCCTATCTCATCCCACTAGGTGGACACAAAGCACCAAACTGATATCCCTGTGCTATGCTTCTTGAGAATCTGGTATTTGTCAAGGTGCTGGTTGTTTTAATTTTTATATCTTTCTTGGCCTTCAGTGGACCCTTTCAATCTACATACTCAAGTACTCGTTCTTCAGGATTTTTGCTGATGATTATTTTTTAAAAATACCTATCTCTCTTCATTTCTTTTCTCTAATTCTATAATTAGGCAGATGCTAGGACTTCTGAGCATGCTTTATCCGACTCAATTTTTCTTTTTGCCTTTCCTTCTCTATCATTTTTGAATTGCATTCTGGGAAAATTACTCAGCTTAATCTTCTAGCTGATAATTTTTTTATTCTTATCCACTTATTCAGACCATCTATTAAACTTTAAAAGGTTATCAGCAAAGCAAGTGTATATACTGCCATACAATACCTACAACATTTTTAGTTGGCAGCTTTATCTTGTTTCTTGAATGTGACATCTTTAATAGTCTTCCTGAATATATTAATTATTCTCAACCTGATGTCCTATTTTGTTGGTTCTATTGATTTTTTTTTTTTTTTTTTTTGCGTATGCGGGCCTCTCACTGTTGTGGCCTCTCCCGTTGTGGAGCACAGGCTCCGTACGCGCAGGCTCAGCGGCCATGGCTCATGGTCCCAGCTGCTCCGTGGCATGTGGGATCTTCCCGGACCGGGGCACGAACCCGCGTTCCCTGCGTCGGCAGGTGGACTCTCAACCATGGCGCCACCAGGGAAGCCCCTCTACTGATTTTTTTACAGATACACTTTCTCCTGTTTATTGGGCTTCTTATCCTTATTTTCCAGTTTTGGCTTTGTCTAAATATCTGTTGATCCTTGACCATGCCCTTATGTTAGTAGTGACATTGTCTCTGCCATCTCTTGTGTACAGCCTGTGGAAATGTCTGGGAGCCACTGTTATTTTTAACATCCCTACCTCAGGTGTGATGGTTTGAGAGCATACCAAGAATTAAATACCTCAGTAGCTATTTTTCTGTATGTGAGTGCTCTAGTTATTTCCATGGTTCACCTCATATAAGAGACAATGTCCTATCTTTCTGACATGTGTTTCTTTTTCCCATTGCTCCTGTTGCACGCAGATCCCTCGCTCCTTCTTCCTGGACCAAGGGCAGAAGCCATCAATCACATTGTTGCCTGACCCTGGGGATTCTCTGGTTTTTCTGCATCCACCTCTTCTACAAATTGAATACCTTTGCTGCTGTGCCCACTCTTAGTGGCTGTACTCAGCTGTCAGTTTTGCTCTCCTGTGTTCTCTCTCACATGCCAAATTTGACTTCTTGTTTGCTACTCTGGCTCTCCATCAACATATCCATGAGAGGTTGTATAGAGGTGGTTTTATAATTTACTATCGTTGCCACGGATTTTCTAGGAATGGTAAAGTTGGGGAATACGTTTGACATCATTTTTAAACAAATCATAGTTTTTTTTTTTTGAGTAGAGCCATACTCTTATATGCCATTTTCTTTCAGAGCTTGCCATGTTGTAGGTCAAAAATAAATGAATGGGAGTGATTTCATACGGTGCTAGGCAATAATTTGTTAATCATACCCTACTTATAACATAGATTTTGTGTATGGTAGGAATGTCTTACTTCAGGCATTTTTATGTAGTGAAAAGGAGTGCTGCCATTGAGTATTACCCACTGTTTTATTTTCTGAAGTGGTTATTTAATCCTTTAGCAGAATAAGTTCTCAGAAAAGCACAGCAAAGAAACTCAATATCAATTTCTTCCAGGTGTCTTCGAAAATGTGACTCAGTTAGATCTTCACATTTGGAATATGGTTTCTCCAAAATGAGAGCAAATTGTATAGGGGTGGGCTTACTGCTTGCACCTGGGTGTGGTATCTGACTGTGGGAGGTTATACGTGTTTCAATCCAGGACATCTTCAGCAATATATCTGTTTCAGTTTACCAAATTTCTTGGGGCTGTATATATTAAGGAATCCGATTTTTCATGGGATGTTCTGTGGCTGCATTACTTATGCACTAAGGCAGGAAAGTTGCCACTATCTCAACTTGCAAAAATTCTGGGTTGTCCCAACCAAAGATAATTCCTCTGTCACTTCTTATCAGGTTTGCTGCCTTGCACATACAAGAATCTTAGAGGTTCTTGGACTCTTCCTCCTATAGCCTTGGACTCCAGGCTCATGTGTCTTCCCATTTGAGAAGCTCAATTTGGGGAAATTTTCCCAGCACATCCCCCCGCCCTTGGAAGAGTCCCACCTCACACATACCTGGCACTCCCTTCCCACATACAGGGAACTTGAGATAAGAGGGTACACATTTTTCACTGAGTCTTGGCTCACTCACTTCTGCTTTCTGACAATATCCTTCCATTTCTCTGTATCTAGTGAAAGACATGAAACACTGGAGCCTGGGAAGATCAAGCCTAGTAGTTTTTATTCCTCTCTCGGCTCAGAAGATGCAGAGGCTCTGGCTTCAAGACTGGACCCTTAAATAACTGAAAATAGTATAGTCACATTATTGTGTACAACTTGTAGCCTTGAAGAGTACATTTCTGATAACATTTTCTTGGGGTTATTGCTAGCATTTCTTTTTATCTCAGCTGGCACTCTTTGAACAGTAAATAAAATCATTCAAGAAATGGAGAAATGAATTATTTAACAGAACATTTTAATTTGGAATTTTTAATTGCCTCATAGGAATCACTTATTTTTCCAGTAGAAAATGGTTTTGAGACTCAGAGCTCCAGACTTACAGTTTTCACTGTCAGAAGTGGATTTTCTGATTATAAGATAACAATAACAATACTACTACTAGTACAATGAAGGTAGATCCAGAAACTGTGGAAGCTTGAGGCTTATACAATATTAGGGGTTTTCCTCAAGGAAAATAAAGAAAATGACAACCACAAATTTAGATTAAAAATGAGAATATTTATTTACAATTGTAATTGTAATAAGAATTACAATTGTCAGAAACTGACAGACAAAAAAATCACTAAATACAGAAAATTATTTCAATATTTTTATTAATCAAAATTTTATTAGTCAGTATTTTTTTTCTGAATTTTATTTTATTTTATTTTTAATACAGCTGCTTCTTATCAGTCATCCACTTCATACATATTAGTGTATACATGTCAATCTCAATCTCCCAGTTCATCCCACCACCACCAACCCCCTGCCCCCACTTTCCCCACATGGTGTCTATACATTTGTTCTCTAATCTGTGTGTCCACCCCTGCCCTGCAAGCCAGTTCATCTGTACCATCTTTCTAGACTCCACACATATGCGCTAACATATGATATTTGTCCTCTTTCTGACTCACTCCACTCCTCATGATGGTCTCTAGGTCCATCCACATCTCTACAAATGACCCAGTTTTGTTCCTTTTTATGGCTGACTAATATTCCATTGTATATCTGAACCACATCATTCCTGTCCATTTGTCCATCGATGGGCATCTAGGTTGCCTCCATGACCTACCACTGCAGATAGTGCTGCAATGAACACTAGGGTGCACATGTCTTTTTGAATTATGTTTTTCTCTGGGTATCTGCCCAGTAGTGGGATTGCTGGGTCATATGGTAATTCTATTTTTAGTTTTTTAAGGAACTGCCATACTGTTCTCCATAGTGGCTGTATCAACCTATATTCCCACCAACAGCACAAGAGTCTTCCCTTTTTCCACCCTCTCCAGCCTTTATTGTTGAAAATCATAGATTTTCTGATGATACCCATTCTAACCGGTGTGAGATGATACCTCATTGAAGTTTTGATTTGCATTTCTCTAATAATAAGTGATGCTGAGAAGTTTTTCATGTGCTTCTTGGCCATCTGTATGTCTTTTTTGGAGAAATGTCTATTTGGGTCTTCTCCTCATTTTTTGATACAGTTGTTTGTTTTTTTAATATTGAGCTTCATGAGCTGTTTATATATTTTGAAGATTAATCCTCTGTCCATTCATTCACCTGCAAATATACTCTCCCATTCTGAGGGTTGTCCCTTCGTCCTGTTCATAGTTTGCTTTGCTGCGCAAAAGCTCCCACGTTTCATTAGGTCTCATTTGTTTACCTTTGTTTTCACGTCCATCACTCTAGGAGGTGGGTCAAAAAAGATCTTGCTGTGATTTATGTTAAAGTGTGTTCTTCCTATGTTTTCCTCTAAGAGCTTTATAGTGTCTGGTCTTACAGTTAGGTTTAATCCATTTTGAGTTTATTTTTATGTATGGTGTTAGGGAGTGCTCTAATTTCATTCTTTTACATGTAGCTGTCCAGTTTTCCCAACACTACTTATTGAAGAGACTATCTTCTCTCCACTGCATATCCTTGCCTCCTTTGCTATAGATTAGTTGACCATAGGTGTGTGGGTTTACCTCTGGGCTTTCTATCTTGTTCCATTGATCTACATTTCTGTTTTTGTGCCAGTACCATACTGTCTTGATTACTGTAGCTTTGTAGTATAGTCTGAAGTCAGGGAGTCTTGATTCCTCCAGCTGCATTTTTTTCACTCAAGATTGTTTTGACTATTTACGGTCTTTTGTGTCTCCATACAAATTTTAAGATTTTTTGTTCTAGTTCTGTAAAAAATGCCTTTGGTAATTTGATAGGGATTGCAATGAATCTGTACATTGCTTTGGGTAGTATAGTCATTTTCACAATATTGATTTTTCCAATCCAAGAGCATGGTATATCTCTCCATCTGTTTGTTTCATGTCATCTTTGATTTCTTTCATCAGTGTCTTATAGTTTTATGAGTACAGGTCTTTTACCTCCTTAGGTAGGTTTATTCCTAGGTATTTTATTCTTTTTGTTGCAATGGTGATGGGATTATTTCCTTAATTTCTCTTTCTGATATGTTGCTGTTAGTGTATAGGAATGCAAGAGATTTCTGTCTATTAATTTTGTATCCTGCAACAATACCAAATACATTGATTAGCTCTAGTAGTTTCTGGTGGCATCTTTAGGATTATCTATGTATAGTATCATGTCATCTGCAAACAGGGACAGTTTTACTTCTTTTCCAATTTGTATTGCCCTTATTTCCTTTTCCTTTCTGATTGCTGTGTCTAGGACTTCCAAAACCATGCTGAACAATAGTGGTGAGAGTGGACATCCTTGTCTTATTCCCACTCCTATAGGAAATGCCTTCAGTTCTTTACCACTGAGAACGATGTTTGTTGTCTAAATGTTTGTTGTATATGGCCTTTATTACGTTGAGGTAGGTTCCCTCTGTGTCCACCCTCTGGAGACTTTTCATCATAAATGGGTGCTGAATTTTGTCAAAAGCTTTTTCTGCATCTATTGAGATGATCATATGGTTTTTATTCTTCAATTTGTTAATATGGTGTATCACATTGATTGATTTGCTTACATTGAAGAATCCTTTCATCCCTGGAATACATCCCACATGATCATGGTGTATGATCCGTTTAATGTGTTCTTTTATTCTGTTTGCTAGTATTATGTTGAGGAGTTTTGAATCTATATTCATCAGTGATATGGTCTGTAATTTTCTTTTTTGGTAGTATCTTTGTCTGGTTTTGGTATCAGGGTGATGGTGGCCTCATAGAATGACTTTGGGAGTGTTTCTTCCTCTGCAATTCTTTGGAAGAGTTTGAGAAGAATGGGCGTTAGCTTTTCTCTAAATGTTTGACAGAATTCACCTGTGAAGCCATCTGGTCCTGGACCTTTGTTTCATTACTTGTGATTGGTCTGCTCATATTTTCCATTTCTTCCCAGTTCAGTCTTTGAAGGCTATTCCTTTCTAGGAATTTGTCCATTTCTTCCAGGTTGTCCATTTTATTGGCATAGAGTTACTTGTAGTAGTCTCTTATGATGTTTTGTATTTCTGCTGTGTCCACCTGTAACTTCTCCTTTCTCATTTCCAATTTTATTGATTTGAGTTTTCTCCCTCTCTTTCTTGATGATTCTGGCTAATGGTTGATCAGTTTTGTTTATCTTCTCAAAGAATGAGCTTTTAATTTTACTGATCTTTGCTACTGTTTTCTTTGCTTCTATTTCATTTATTTCTGCTCTGATCTTTATGATTTCTTTCCTTTTGCTAACTTTGGGTTTTGTTTGTTCCTTTCTCTATTCCTTTTTCTCTAGATTGTTTATTTGAGATTTTTCTTGTTTCTTGAGATAGCATTGTATTGCTACAAACCTCCCACTTAGAACTACCCCTGCTGCATCCCACAGGCTCTGGATCTTCATATCCCCATTGTCATTTGTCTCCAGTCACCCCTTGATTTCCTCTTTGATTTCTTCAGTGATCTCTTGGTTATTTAGTAATGTATTGTTTAGCCTCCATGTGTTTTTGTTTTTTACATTTTTTTCCCCGTAATTCATTTCTAATCTCATGGCACTGTGGTCACAAAAGATGCTTGATATGATTTCAATTTTCTTAAATTTACTGAGGCTTGATTTGTGACCCAAGATGTGATCTATCCTGGAGAATGATCCATGCACACTTGAGAAGAAAGTGTAATGTGCTGTGTTTGGATGGAATGTCCTATAAATATCAATTAAATCTATCTGGTCTATTGTATCATTTAAAGCTTCTGTTTCCTTATTTATTTTCATTTTGGATGATCTGTCCACTGGTGTAACTGAGGTGTTAAAGTCCCCCACTATTATTGTGTTCCTGTCGATTTCCTCTTTTAGAGCTGTTAGCAGTTGCCTTATGTATTGAGGTGCTCCTATGTTGGGTGCATATATATTTATAATTGTTATATCTTATTCTTAGACTGATCCCTTGATCATCTTATAGTGTCCTTCCTTGTCTCCTTTAACATTCTTTATTTTAAAATCTATTTTATCTGATATGAGTATTGCTACTCCAGCTTTCTTTTAATTTCCCTTTTGCATGAAATATCTTTTGCCATCCCCTCAGTTTCAGTCTGAATGTGTCCCTAGGTCTGAAGTGGGTCTCTTGTAGACAACATATATATGGGTCTTGTTTTTGTATCCATTCAGGGAGCCTGGGTCTTTTGCTTGGAGCATTTAATCCATTCACGTTTAAGGCAATTATTGATACATATGTTCCTATGACCATTTTCTTAATTGTTTTGGGTTTGTTTTTGTAGGTCCTTTTCATTTCTTGTGTTTCCCACTTAGAGAATTTCCTTTAGCATTTGTTGTAGAGCTGGTTTGGTGGTGCTGAATTCTCTTAGCTTTTGCTTGTCTGTAAAGCTTTTGATTTCTCCATCGAATCTGAATGAGATCCTTGCTGGGTAGAGTAATCTTGGTTGTAGGTTCTTCTCTTTCATCACTTTAAGTATATCATGCCACTCCCTTCTGGTGTGTAGAGTTTCTGCTGAGAAATCAGCTGTTAACCTTATGGGAGTTCCCTTGTATGTTATTTGTTGTTTTTCCCTTGTTGCTTTCAATAATTTTTCTTTGTATTTAATTTTTGCCAATTTGATTACTATGTGCCTTGGCATGTTTCTCCTTGGGTTTATCCTGTATGGGACTCTCTGTACTTCCTGGACTTGGGTGGCTCTTTCCTTTTCCATGTTAGGGAATTTTTCAACTATAATCTCTTCAAATATTTTCTTGGGTCCTTTCTCTCTTCTCCTCCTGGGACCCCTATAATGTACATGTTGTTGCATTTAATGTTGTCACAGAGGTCTCTTAGGCTGTCTTTATTTCTTTTCATTCTTTTTTCTTTATCCTGTTCTGCAGCAGTGAATTCCACCATTCTGTCTTCCAGGTCATTTATCCGTTTTTCTGCCTCAGTTATTCTGCTATTGATTCCTTCTAGTGTAGTTTTCATTTCAGTTATTGTATTGTTCATCTCTGTTTGTTTGTTCTTTAATTTTTCTAGGTCTTTGTTAAATATTTATTGAATCTTCTCTATCTTTGCCTCCATTCTTTTTCCAAGGTCCTGGATCATCTTCACTATCATTATTATGAATTCTTTTTCTGGAAGGTTGCCTATCTCCACTTCATTTAGTTGTTTTTCTGGGGTTTTATCTTGTTCCTTCATCTCATACATAGACTTCTGCCTTTTCATCCTGCCTATCTTTCTGTGAATGTGGTTTTTGTTCCACAGGCTGCAGGGTTGTAGTTCTTCTTGCTTCTGCTCCAATTGAGCTGTTTTGATGTTGGTGGCAGGTTATGAAATTCCTTCCAGGAATTCCAATTAATTTTGTTGTGCAATATTCCCAACAAAGAGGATTTTTTTTTCCAAAACATCTAGCACATTCTTTTATGTACCTTATTTTAAAATATATTTCTAAGACAAGAATTTCCATTTTGAATAGGTTTTTTGGAGAAATTAATCCACTATTATATTTTTCAATTGCTGACGACAGGAAAAAAATTCTGCAGGCTGCCTCTGGCTCCTTTCATTACAAGTCTTGTGGCTCCCTCACTGCCCTCATACATCTGGTGCCAGGGGCTGCAGGGCATGTCTCACCTCCCAGAGCATCCTCCAGGCCAGGGCTTGCTTTCGCCTATGCACAGTGAGTTGGCACAGGGAGTATAAGCATGTCCATGGCAGCACTTACATGATGGAGCCAAGCAATAAAATCACTTTGCTCAGAGTGAATGTGAACTTTGTAAATACACCCCACTAAACCCAAACTATGTATACCCCCAAGTCAGCCTTTCCTTTGTTGCATTTCAGTTATACTTATGGTCATTCATCAGCAGTGGACAAGAGAGGAAGCATGAAAGAAAGTGGGGATAGTTAAATGGCAGGAGGCAGCGGACTTAGTCAAGTCTAGTTAAAAAAAAATTGTGCCTTTACAAGTTTACAAAAAGCTCATGGTGATATCACAGCATACACTGCTGGGGTGTCTCCTTGGGTGTTGAAAGAAGTCTATACATATAAGGATTCTGACATGTACACACTGCTGTATTTAAAGTAGGTAACCAACAAGGACTTACTGTATAGCACAGGGAATGCTGCTCAATATTCTGTAATAACCTAAATGGGAAAAGAATTTGAAAAAGAATAGATACATGTATAAGTGAATCACTTAGGTGTACACCTGAAAGTACTAACACAACATTGTTAATCAACTATACTCCAATATAAAATAAAAATTAAAAAAAAAAGTTCTGAAGCTTGCTGGGCTCAGTGCCTTCATGGCAATGCACTTGAATTAAAGCAAAGTTACTTGGAGTTAAAAGTCATACTAAGACTTTATTTTCTTCTTGTTCCTTTGTGTTGTGCCTTCCCATTCTCACCCTCATTTATTTTGCCTCTAGAAAGAGTGTTTCAGTAAGAGTTAATCACACAGACTATAAAAGTTCAGCCAAAGGGAATGTAATGTGAGTTATTTTTGTAGGCAGCAATTAATATGCCCCAAGCAACTCTCTTCATGTTCTGGAATTCTTATATTATACTGGCAGTCCCATAGTAAGGTAGGTAGGGTGTTGTTACTATTGGCTAGCACTATGGCAGATTTGGAAAGCTCCCCATTAAGGTTGTACCATTAGTAGATTATGGAAAGTTTGAAAGAACACCTGAGGAAGTTGGGAATGCTCACAGGGGTACCATTGTGCTGTCTCTTTGAATTAATGCTCTGGTGTGATATTTGGGATTACTATTGTCAAGATAAACAAAGAATATTCACTCTAATGATGACTATGTTGCTATTATGAATGGCCAACATTATTGCAACTATGGGTTCATTTTCAGTTTGTACAATTATACTCTGACTACAATTATCATATAGATGTAGCTTAAAAAAGCACATTTCTAGTAGGCTGTTCTAAACCTTTGAACAGCATGGTGGGTTTATAAACAGCTTGCTGTGAGGTGATTCCTGATAGCCTGTGGCAAAGTGAAATGTTTGTAAAGAATGTGGAAAACATATATATCTAATTTCAGAACTGAAGTTTAAGATCATGCTGGTATTACAATATTTTTTTTCCTCCCTGGGTTGCATGTGATCCTTGCAGATACCTTAAGCCTATGGAATCTGTTATTCTCTTCTAACAGGATCTACATTTTTGCAAAAGCTGCCTACTCAAGGCTACCACCAAAGAAGTGTTTTCTATTTGTGACATAAAGGGAATTGAATTATATCCCCAAATAACAAACATTTATTTTCCTCAGAGCTCTGTTCTGTATGATGGAAAATTAGATTATTATTCTTAACTCTCAGAATCTTCTAACTAATGGAAGATACACAATGGCACAAAGGAGTGCCTGCTTCCTCAACAGGTGTTTATGGAGTTAAAAAGTAAAAAGAAAATAAAAGGAAAAAAGAAAATGCATTTAATAATATTCAACATGGGTCCTTTTTCTCTCATTTTCTACACAATTTCTGTCTCTCTCTCTCTCTCTCTCTCTCTCTCTCACACACACACACACACACACACATACATCTACATGCATTCACATATAAAATAAGGATGAATAAAACAATGCTCACTAGCATCACTATTATTTAATATTTATTGGAAGAAGAAGTCAATGCAAGGTGGCTAAAGAAAAATCAGAAGTTAAATATTAGGAAAAACAGGAGTGAAATTATTGACTGCATCTGATTTTACTTTATACTTGAAAACTCCTAAAAAAATAGCTCTGCTGAGAAGCAGCAGAGTACCAGAACAATAAAATATCATTAGAACCAATAAGAAAAGCCAGCAAGACAAATGAATATAGATGAATATAAATATCAATTTTACTATTTCTAGAAATACCAAACAAAAAATATAATGGATCAAAATTTTATCTGTAATAAGGAGAGAAACATATAAATGAGAATAAGTCTAACAAGATATGGGCAAAACTTATATTAAGCCTAAAACAGATTTGAATAGTTAATGAAATAACTAGGAAATAACTTGTTTTTAGGTAATGAAATTAATGATTGCATTATCGATTCTCCTCAGTTAATCTCTATCTCCCATGTGACTCTAAAGTTCATTTGTAAACATTAAATACTAAATAATCACACAATCCTGAGAAAGCATAGTAAAATATTATATTAGTAGTAGAAAATATTAAATGAGAAATTTTTGTGGTTAAACATCTTGGTCACTAAAAAATAAATAGACACACAGCTTAACGGTCATTTAGAAGCTAGGAAGAAATCAACATAGGAGATTTAGTTTGTGAAATGTTGTGGTGTCTTATCAGTGGGGAAATATAAGTTAAATTTCTACCTGCCTCTTAATACAAAATAAATACTTAAAAATAAATTCATAAAGATCCTTGAAGAAAAAAATGGATGATTAGGTGCACGGAAAGCTTTTTTAGAAGAATCGTAAGTCTAGAAACCACATACACACACACACACACACACACACACACACTTTGGTGATTTTGCAACCGAAACATTTGTATGTAGCAAAAAATACTACAAGCAAAACTACAGCTTTTTTGGAGCAAAGCTGTGACTTCAACAGTTTATCAATAATTAGAGCAATTATTCTCATTGTTGTGTGAACTTTAGAAATAAAAATAACTTCAAAAAAAGTGCTGAAATTATTTGTAAGGCATGTGATAAACACACCGAAAAACAAAACAAAACACTTTTATTTCTGAAATTCAACTTGATTAGATCTAGATTGTCATCAGGGAAGATAGCAATCTGATGTTAAATTCAAATTCTGTTCAGGGAACCTTGGGAGATTCCCTCTATCAATGGTGAAAAAAAGTAATTGTCCAAAATGACACACACATTACATCTACTGTTTAATACTCCCTTCTCATCAAGGATGACTTCTTTGAATTCCTATATTTCCAGTGCTGTTCCTTTCCTCTGTCTCTTTAGGTATTCAAAACATTGAAGAAAAAAAAGAGACTAAAAAAAGGGTAGCTGTGCATTCTTAGAGAATGAAAAATAGTACTTATTCTTGTACAGCACACTTTCTTAGCTCAAATGCTGTTAGGGAGCAAAATATCCTATAATTTCAAAAATCACCAAAACCACATGGGCAATGTTGAGAAGGGCTTTTTTTGCTCCCTGAACCCTTAATGTTATAGTGGTGTCTTCATGGTGGTCAGTACATTCTCTTACCATATCAAAGGACACTCATAATAACTGAGGACATTCTGATATTTTTCCAAAAACTTTGCAATTTTCCTGAATTCTTTGGTCAGGTTACCTCATAACTAACTCTTCAACTGAATTTCAGTTCTGGCAAAAACTTGTAACCTTCCAGGTAAAAGTCCATTTACTGCCTCCATGAGACCCTTAACTCACAAGTAGACACAATCGTATCTCTATTTAGGGGAAGTAATGCCTCTGTTGTTACAACACTCTCCACAAAGATAAATGAGCCAATCAGTTGCTAGCTCCCAATCTGTAAGCCATCATTTACATTCCTAATCGTTCTTCCTTCCTGCTGGGTGTTACTCAGTTTCTACACATTTGGAGCAAGTCAGATTGATACATAGTTAATCTAGAAGAGAGAAAAGTGTATTCAGACAATTGGGAAGATGAAACAAAACCTTGTAGATTTCTCCTGCAAACTGTAGTGATATCACAGTTTCAAGAGTTTGAGAACTTTGAATCGCAATTCTCCTTTTTGGAAGCACATTAAAAACACCTGGTGAGATAGTTTACCTATTGAATCCCAGGTTCCATCCAAGACTAGATGAATCAGAATCTTTAGTACTAGGGCTCATATATGGATTTCATTCATTCAAAGTAATTTTAATGTGTAGTCATGACTGAGATTCAGGAAATTAGGTAGTCATTTCATAGCTTTTTTCTCAATTAAGATAGTTATCTCTGAAGAATATAAACTATACCTGCTCTGTACTTTCCATATCCTACTTCAATGCCATCATTCTCTCCTTCTTCTTGATAAACACATTGTCATTAGCATCATCACACTCCCGTCTCTCTCCCCAACAGAAGGGAAGGGCATGATGAAATTAAAGTGTTCCAGTTCCCTTTTAGGCAGTTCTAGGTGGTAATAAATTTGTAGGCATATTGTTCTGAAGCCCCCATTTCATACATCCCACCTTCAACTTGTGAGAAAATTGCCATCACTTGATATCACTTACATGGGTGGCGCTGAGTCCTTAAATGATCCCCCAGTCTCTCAGCAAGGTCCCTTTAAGACTAAGAGTGTAGTTGGCAAAGCAGCTGAAAGGAAACTCCGGCTTTTATCATCTTTGTAACTTATTTAGCTTCAGTTTCAAAAGAGTTTACATCCGAACATCCATTTACAAATTTCAATGTGTATTATTTACTTTGACTCTGGATTTTCTTATAAAAATCTCTGGGTCCTTATGAATATGTATCCCTAAATCAGTATCTTAAGCACCAGTTGAAAGCTTTTGTGTCTGCCCAGGTGTAGCCTGGTTATACCCAGTCTTAATTTGATCAGGTTGGTTGGCTTTTTGGGAAGTGTATTTCTCTCTCTTTTTTTTTTTTTTTGCGGTACGCGGGGCTCTCACTGCTGTGGCCTCTCCCATTGCAGAGCACAGGCTCCAGACGCGCAGGCTCAGCGGTCATGGCTCTTGGGCCCAGCCGCTCCGCGGCATGTGGGATCTTCCCGGACCGGGGCACGAACCCGTGTCCCCTGCGTCGGCAGGCGGACTCTCAACCACTGCGCCACCAGGGAAGCCACGGGGAAGTGTATTTATTAACTCATAAAATACTTTGTATTGCTTGTACTGAAGGAAGGGAAGATCTGTTGACCTCAGGTGAAACTTTAATCTTCACGTTCAGAGATGACAATTTTTCTTTTATTTCTGTTCTTCATTTGCTGAAGATTTGAAAGTATTGCTCTTGGAGTTATTGCAATATATTCCTTCTTGAAAGTGATGACACATTGGATAGAATGTTGACCCAAATTAAGGTAAACCAATACTGCTTTATTAAAATATAAATGGGGCAGTTTCTTAATGGTTTAAAATAGTCAAGGGCTCACAAAAGGGGGATTTACAGGATAGAATGGAAATTTCCTTAAAAGAAGTTATATTTTTCCTGTTAAAATATGTATCACTGTCACTTACAAGTATATTTTTGAACGTTGCTCATTTCTGCTTTGGATAGCTATAGCAGGCTTTTTCTTTTTGTCATATCTTTAGAAGCACTCTGACGTAAAAAAAAAATTACAACTTAATGTTGTAATGTTGAGATTCCTAAAAGGGGGATATTGGAGTAAGTAAAAGGGAATTGTAGAGAAGAAACAAGTTTCATAAAAACTTTTGAATTATACCTGTTCGTATTTTCTCCTATTTTATGATGTCTTATAGGCTGGGCATTTGGACTAGATTTTTATTTTTGTGTCTTGTTATAAACATATGACGTAGTTTGAGGTCGAAGCATATACTACTTTATGTTTATAGCTTTCATTTCTAACGATTACATTATTGAAAATAGTGAAGTAACAACTACAATAAAAGATTTTATCATTGTACTAACTAACATTGATCTCCAGTGCCTTGAAATGATTTGAAGCTTTGAAGTATATTTCCATCCATAAAACAAAAAAGTAGGCATGGAATGAAACTGGGAATTATTTGAATAATCATCTTGTTTCAAATGTTAAGTTTACTGAAAAATATTTATTTGAGAATCACATGTGGTATTGTCCTTTGAATAAAATGGTAATTTTATTTTATTGGTAAAATAGTTTGTGCATATTATTTTTTTATGGCTTTATTATTTATTAACTGTAAATCTGCTTTAATTTTCTGGCCTCTTCCTGAAGCAGTATAGATTAATACTTAACTAGAATTTCATAAATGAAGTATTTCATCTTGTGTTTAATGTGACTGTTGTCAGTTAACATAAGAAATTCTAATCCCTTTCCCACTTACATTTTCAAAAACAGATTGTGTTGTAGAGCTGTTGCTATCAATAAAGCACATACCTACTAGACAAAGGACTTGAGGATATAGGGAGCGGGAAGGGTAAGCTGTGACAAAGTGAGAGAGTGGCATGGACTTATATACACTACCAAATGTAAAATAGATAGCTAGTGGGAAGCAGCCGCATGGCACAGGGAGATCAGCTCCGTGCTTTGTGACCACCTGGATGGGTGGGATACGGAGGGTGGAAGGGAGGGAGACGCAAGAGGGAGGAGATATGGGAACATATGTATATGTGTAACTGATTCACTTTGTTATAAAGCAGAAACTAACACACCATTGTAAAGCAATTATACTCCAATAAAGATGAAAAAAAAAATCATGTAACCATGTATATATAAAGTGGTATCTATAGTCATGGTAAGTTACACTTACAATGCAGGATGTTCAGATACAATTTGAAACAGTAAACAGGTACAGTAATCTGTGGGATAAACTGCAACATTTGGTTTGCAAATATTGTCCATTGCCTTGAAAAACCACTTGTTTTAACCAGGGAAGGGGCATGGGTTTATTGAAACTTGGCTCTGCAACTATGTAACCTCCATGACCTTGAATACATTTAACTTTTCTGCCTTGTTTGTAAAATAGGGATAACAGTACCTACTTCATCAGGTTGTGATGAGAACTGAATTTGAATATGCCTAGAAATTCTCAGAGGACCATGAAAAACATAGTAGCTTCTGACCCAGTATTATAATCTCAATTCTTTTATTCAGTAAAACATTCTAATATTGGATAATTCTGGATGCTAATGATGTATAAGTTTTTCATTGTCTTTTTCAGTAGCCTTTCTTGTTGAGAATGTGACATTGTATTCTTTTGGCAGTTAGAGGTAGAACAGGAAAAGTCAGAACAGATGTGTACCTAAGATCTTTCCTTGTAAACAGTTAATTTACAATTTATCCATAATTTCTGCCTTTAGTATAACAATTCCCATGATAAAACAAAAATAACCCACTCAAAAACCCCCACTAAATTATCAAATGACACAGCAAACAAACAAGAAAGAGAGAGAGAAGCTCCAGGAATTTGGGGGTGGGGGAAGCATTAGCTGAGTCCTTTGCACAGAGCAAATGCTCCTCCACCCTTTCTAGGCATCAAGTAAATAACAGACTGAACGTTACAACTTCCACTTTTTCTTGCATATAAATATACAAAACTTTGTAAAGTTTTGTTCAGCTGAAAATTCACTAGAATGGAAAGAGATTCTCAGCTCCAGAGAAGCCTGGGTAGCAAGATTCACACAAAACTCTTGGTTTAACATAGTTCCACTGCAACAGAAGGATTCAGGTATACCTGGGAATGAATTAACAGTGAGTTCCTCTGAAGCATCATATATGTTAGCCATTTGCTCATCTGAAGTATAGAAACAGTCAGAGAATCAACCAGAGAATGACATTCTAGCCGAGTCAGCTCCCAGTATTTAGTGTTGCAGTGGCCACTGTTACTGGCATCAATGAGTCGTCTGTGTTCCCGGGTGTAAAGAACTCAGTACCTCCTATCCTGCAGGTGACTCCTGGACTTGGAGTTTGTATTTAGGGAGAGCAGACTCAGTGGCCAATTATTTCTCCTTGAATAAACAGAGCTGATCCTTTCCCTTGGTAAATAGCACTCCAGCACTGCACCCACTCATAAGCAAGGTACCTTAACTGCTATAGCCCCACTTCCATAGGTCACTTTACTAATCCCAACAGAAACACCTGCTTCTAAGGAGATTGCCTTTAGTGTCTTAAAGGTGAACAAGCAATGAAATAATAATTTCTAACTGTAGCTGGACTTTCTCGGCTTCTGTAGTGAGCTTTAATAATCTCTGTCTTTCTTTATCAGTGGAGACTCCCAGGACCAGTATGCAGTGTGCTGTTTTGTTTTCTTCTCTGCTACTTTTCCTATTATTTCCAGGAACAGTTTATTGCCCACCTACTAGCTTAACACTCCTAAGCTTACTACATGTACGTGGACACATACCCACATATACTCACCCACAGTTGAAAACACAGGCGATGACTGTCTAGAATAGCTTTATGCACATTGGTATAAAACTTGGAGAATTTGTGCCTTGGAAAATCATGAAAATACCTAGAAATCTGTGCCAACAGACAAACTTCTTTCTAAAGAAATAATTCCTGTTGAAAACTTGATTCATGAACAGTGCTGATTTTGTAGCTGTCAATAAATTTCATTTTGTTGATGAAGAAAAAGTAGACAGCAAAATCAGTACATATCCTTTATAATATGGGTTTCATGAATGTTAAAATTAGGGTTTTTTTAATGTTATGAAATGTGTGTCAGATGATAGGGGAGTGTTTGGGTATTCTGCTGCAGTTTCCAACTACTACTAACAGAGAATACCCTGGGAATATTAACTATTATGTTAATGGATATAACAAAGTTTATATTGCTATTTATAAAAATACATTTTAATGTTTTTTAATGGTACGTGGTAAAATACCAAGAGTGAAGAGCACTAGATGTGCAGAACCATTTTTAAAAGCTAACTTTAAATCACATAGAGTAAATGGATCCTTGAGAGAACAAAGAGACCAAGGATTCTATTATGTCTGACATGAAGTAGAATGAGAAGATTCATTTGAGGGAGAATCTCATTCTTGAATGACATGTCCACATTTTTTTTTTCTTTTTTTTTTTTCTGTACGTGGGCCTCTCACTGTTGTGGCCTTTCCCGTTGTGGAGCACAGGCTCCGGACGCGCAGGCCCAGCCGCCATGGCTCACGGGACCAGCCGCTCCGCGGCATGTGGGATCTTTCCGGACGGGGGCACGAACCCGTGTCCCTTGCATCGGCAGGCAGACTCTCAACCACTGCGCCACCAGGGAAGCCAAGACCCCGACATGTCCACATTTTTGTCCATCAGTCTAAGCTTCTGTCTATGCTTTGTTTGGTAGAACATACAAACATAAGCATTTATGGTCATTTGGTTTTAGAGCAGAGTCCATCCTTTACAAGTAAGAAATAGAAATTCAGAGCAGGTTTGCCCCCTGGTGTGCATGTTTCTGAATTACAGCTATATTTAACAATGCAAAATTTAAATTCATGGAGAGTGATGCAAATAAAGAATTGGGAAAATGAATAATAAAGAGCACATTTTTTATTTAGCTGACAACAATCCAAACCATATATTTTCTGACAAGGCTGTCACCTTAGGTATTTGTTTTAGTTTGCTAGGATTGCCATAACAAAATACCACAGACAGGGTGGCTTAAACAGCAGAAATTTATTTTCTCAGAGTTCTGGAGGCTAGAAGTCCAATATCAAGATATCAGCAGGTTTGGTTTCTCCTGAAGCCGATCTCTTTAGCTTGTAGATGGCCCCTTTCACTGTGTCCTCACATGGCCTCTCTCTGCATGTGTACATTCCTGATGTCTCTTCCTCTTCTTGAAAGGACACTAATTGTATTGGATTAGGGACCAACCTAAAGACCTCATTTTAATGTAAGCACCTCTTTAAAGATCTTATCTCCAATATGGCTGTATTCTGAGGTACTGGGAGTTGGGACTTCAAGACATGAATTTTAGGGGGACATGATTCAGCCCATAATCATATTTAATTCTAGATTTGTGATGGATACATAAATATCAGTATAAATCATCATTGATATTTTCAAGACAATACAATTTTTCCATCATTTTTCCCCCCCAGGGAACTTAGGGTGATTGCACTATACTTTGTGAGTCTCCACCAATAAGCAGTGTTCCACACACATGGTAAAATCTCAATAAATTTTTGTGAATGAATGAATGAATACCATGAGATGAGATTATTTACATTTAGCCAGCTGATTCTTTACTCTCTACTTGTCATTTCCCCTTCAGCTGCCAATTTCATTCCATTTTCTGAATCTGATAGAGAACCTTTGGAAAAGGACTGGGGGATAAAGGGACTACTGAAAAAGAAGAATAAAAAAGCAGATAAAACCATCATCCTGCTTTCCTTAGTCAAGTAATATGAGTACTGTGGAAAGTATAATCAGCGTATGAAACTTGAAATTAAATTTTATTTTACAATTTTGAAGGCATGTGAGTATGAGACATATTAGAAAAGAGTGTGTTTTTTTATGGGTGGGGGATGGTAGTGTCTTCTTTTGAACTGGATTTATGTCAAGGTTTTAGAGGGTTCTAACAGGTGACCAAAAATATGGGCAAAGTAAAATGAAATGCATTTTGATTATGAATGATATTTAAAGTGAAGAATATGAGAATTCATATATTCTCCCTAAAGCACAGATAATTTTAGAGGTAAAAGGGGCTTCTGAAAGTGTTTTCCTTGGGTAGAAGAAAACAAATGCAGTCAGGATGGGACCACAAGACACTTCAAAGTGTGTGGAGATATTCTTTTTTCTAGACTAGATGGTAGCTATACGGGGTATTCATTTTTTTTTTTTTTTTTGCGGTACGTGGGCCTCTCAACTGTTGTGGCCTCTCCCATTGCGGAGCACAGGCTCCGGACGCACAGGCTCAGCGGCCATGGCTCACGGGCCCAGCCGCCCCGCGGCATATGGGATCTTCCCAGACCGGGGCACGAACCCGCGTCCCCTGCATCGGCAGGGGGACTCTCAACCACTGCGCCACCAGGGAAGCCCTATGGGTATCCTTTTATTATCACTTTTGCCAATTACATATATATTGTATATATTCACTTGTATGTAGACCGTTTCACTTTTTTATTTCCTTTAATTATTGACTGGGAATTAAAAGACCTTAGTACTAGTTCTAGAATAGTCATGCAGTAGACGTGAAAACTTTGGCAAATCTTTTAATCTTCTCTGAATTTTCTCTACTCAACTCAGGGCCCTGCCTAGGCTGGGCCAGTGTTTGGCTCTGGAGCATCGTGTGATTTTTCTTTCTGCAGGAATGGAATGACAGACACACTCTCAGGTAATAGTTGCCACTCCCAATTTGGCCTAAGAAAGCATGGCTCGCCCCTTGGTTATTGTGGCCCAAGGTAGAAACCATTCCTATTCCACTCTTTCTCCAATTCCCGGTGGCACAGAGACCAACTATACCATTTACAAACTTGGTCCATGGTTTAGAGAGAGAATTGGAACACAGAGAACCTCGGATTGCTTTTACGTTTCATCTGGTTTACAGAGCCCTCATATATTGCCCTAACTACTTACCAGTCTCTTTGCCCACTTATAAGGTTACAGTCTGTGGTGAAAGACCCTTTCTATCTACTATTCAGGCAGGCATTCCCCGTTCCTAGGTTCTTAAGAGTCCATATTCAAGAGAGAAAGGCATAAAGAGAAAACACAGTGATGTTTCCTTCCTGCCTCCGATCCCGATCTCAGCTGAGGACACTCCCTTCCTAAGCCTCTTTCCCAAGTTTCATTTCCTACCCCAGAATCTGCCTCTTTGCAAAATGTTTGACAACCATTCCCAGCAGGTGGGAATTCAATCCATCCTTAGAGATCTGGGCTCTTACCCTTTGACTCAAAAACTTAAAATAAAAATAACACTGCCCCCCCCAAACCCACAATCTCCTCGGAACTAAATAACATAACTATTCTGCTACTTTGTAAGACTCCCTTTTAACTAAAAAAGCTCTCCCAAAATCTGGATTGTTCAGAATTAAATACCACCTAGTGGAGTAAATGGTCTAGTTCATGATGCATCTTGAACACTTCACCTCTTATCATTCTTCCTCCAGGGTGCAGTCCGTCCTGCCTGTACATCATTCCCATAGTCTGTATGGTCCCATCTCCTGACCCTATGAGCATCTGTTCATGGCATCAGAGACATCTCTCCACAAACAGCAATTTGCAGACACAGCACATTCTACATCATAACAGCAAAAATAAATAATTTAAAAATAAACACACTTCCCCAAAGTCCATGTGGACTACAGATAAACTTCGGTGGTCAACATGGAACGTTTCCACATCATGGCCCAGAAGAGTTTAGACAGGTTTTCAAGCATCTCTTACACTGTCTCTTCTGCCTGTTTTACTTTTGTCCCTCTCAACGGGGCATTTTATGTGGCTCCCCCCAGAAAGGGGGTGTTTGCAGTAAAGGGGAATTTAAGTTGTTGGACAAATCCCTTTCAGGTTTAAAATTTGGTAAATCTGTCCAGCTTCATTCATAAACGTGAAAGTTTCAAATGTTAAGGGCAAAGATCAGGGCTTAATCGTATGTTGTCCTCCACCTCTTCCTAGCCATCTCTAAGAGGAGTAACTTCACATGGTAACAAGACCTAAAAGTAACAGTACAGCCTTGAGACGCTGCCAGAAGGTTTTACTTCCCCTTTATCAGCATGTTGCAAAGATCACTTTGTTTTCCTTGTGTTATTGGTAACTGAGATTTCCTCAATGTCCACAAGCAATTGGAGGTTGGGTTTATCTGAGACACTGCATTGCAAAGAAAAGCATAAAATAGTCACACACATATCATCTTATCTTCTTTTCCTTTTCTAAACAAAAATTCTAAAATAAAAACAAGACACAACAAAATAGTAATATATACATATATAAATAAATACAGACATATGCCCATACTGCCTAGATTAAATTCTTGGCTCGCAGTGAGTTCCCATCATATTGGCTGCAAGAAAAGAAGATCACTCTTACTTCTGTTCAGGCCTTTGATCAACTCTTTCATTCAATCAACTTTGCTATGATGGTTAGTAAATATAAAACACACCTATCTGCAAAGAGCTTAGGGTTTTATTGTGGGTAGCAGCATATGAGAAAAGAGATGATTTTAATCCTGGTTAGTGTATGTTGGGTATTTGCAAAATACTAGAGCAGGAGATGAGAGTGTGATTAGTGTTCAGCAGAGAGAATTATCCTGCAGTCAGAAAGCCAAAGAAGTGGGAAAAAAAGAATTTCAAACTGAATGAGCAAACCTACACCCAAAGGCAGGGGGGTGGGGCACGAGGGGGTGAGATACACACTGGAAACGGTTGATAAAGCAGGTGGAAAGTAGAATGCATCCTGCTTGGGGAGCAAGGAGAAGAAAAGTTGAAAGAGATGACGTCACTGAAAAACCTAACAACAAGAAGATCCTAATCAAACATTTGCCTAATGAATATATTGTAGCGGAAAATCTTATTAGCTAGATCCCCCAGTTCTTGTAATCATCTTAAAAAATGGCAAAATTGGTGTTAGAGAAAAAAGTTTCCAGAGTGGTTGGTTGGTGGAGAGAGGAAAATAACCAACAAAGCAGTAGGGAGATAAAGGGCAGAAAGATATGCTATGCTGTGATGATAAAATGATAATAAAGATATGTACTGCTAGAAAATATTAGAATATATTATGATAATGTGTAATAATATATCATAACATAGTATAATATAATGTAATATGAAATCATTTAGCTCAACCACCATAAAAATTCCTCCTTGTATATACAATTTTGGACAAAGAAATCCAAAGTTGAGAATTTATTATTATAAGAATGTGTCATGCACACTTCATTTAAAATGTTTCTTAAAATGTAAAAAACACATTGATGACTTTTATAATACAATATTGTGCACATTTTCTTTAAAATGTTCAATTTGTGACTTAGAGTCAGTATATATTTAAGTCAGAAGACATTGTGCATAGTTTCATTTAGTAACCATGGAATAATTTCAATGCACACAAAATGTTAATCTTAAAACCAAAATTATCATTTTCTTTTCTATTCAGGCTCCTAATTGCAAACTAAGAAAATAGACTAGGGCATTTCGGGAGCTTTTGGACCATAAGGATTGAAATCAAAGGATATCAGATAAATCCTCAGCTATAAGAATGAATGAACTCTATAATGCTCAAATGCACTGATGTTTGGACTGTACATTGCTGTAATATAAAGAGGAGGAAGCATGCACAATTTCACACTTGATCAAAAAAGTTAGAATCAGAGGCATCTAATATTTTCAATTATTTCCTCACACAGTCAACTCTTTCCAACTTCACAGATAGAATATATTAGAATATCTTTATAGTAAAGGTTATTTTTCTTCTGAAATTTGGAATTTAAAATGTTTAATGCAATATACTTTACATTCACAAAAATATTCAGAACTCAAGAGCACTGATATTATTTAAACACTTTGTTATGTAACTTTTAAAAGTGATTCAAATAAATCCATATTTAAATTTCAAATAGGTTGAGTAGTGCTTCAGTAAATATGGCAACGTAGAAGTTTTCAGACTTTATAGTTCCCTGTATATTATGTTTGCATGTGTGGGTATATATGAATGCTGTGTCTCAGTGAGTGTAACCTATCTAATTGATTTCACTTTGACACGTCTCATTTATTTAAGGAAGGGACACACTTTAGGCCTCTTTGCAGAATTTCTTTTTGGGGGCCAATGTTCCCGAAATTATGATTAAATAGAATGCTTCTTTTACTTCAAAATGTGTAATGTGCAATGGCCTATGTCCTACTGTTGTGTTCCCATCAAGTATTTACTAGAGACGTTAATTTTTTGCTACTTTTTTCTTTCGATCAGATGAAATTAAGGCATGCACCTTAGTATTTATAGAGTTAGAAGTAATTTTTGTCATTTGCATTATCTTTTGTGTCATGCTGCCATCTTGTGGCCAGTCAATTAAAAAAATATATATTCCTGACCAGTATACCAAAATCACCTGCAAAACATTGCATAGTGTAACTTCCAACATCATGGAAGATATTTACTCTCATAACGATTATCCTCCTAACTATCTCTCAGTAACAAAACCATAATAGTTCTTTGTGACATCTGAAAGTTTTAGGTAATTTACCTGAGAATTTCCTTACTTCCTTTGATATTAAATTCTATATAAATTGATATTAGCAACTGCCTAAAAAAGAAGAAAACACTTTTAAACAATTTTTTCACACAAGTATATTTCATGATGTATATCTTATTTTGTTCCTGTATAAAATAAAATCATTTATATTAATAATTTGCACAATTTTACACTTTTAGATTGAACATATGAGATAAAGATTAATTATATCTAAAGCTAAAGATATGTGGTACTTGACATTATTACATGCTCTGGATTACAGAATAATTAAAATAGTTGGTTAAACTTTATAGTTGTCTATAGAGCCTATAGTTAGGAAATAATTTAATCATATTTTTTTCTTAGATTATGCCTTTTTAAAAAAATACTGGTTGAACTTTTGTCATTTTTAAAGGCTTTATTTTTTATAGCAGTTTTAGGTTCACAGCAAAATTGAGGGGAAGATTCAGAGAGTTCCCATATACGCCCTCCCCCGTTACGTGCACAACCTTCCCCATTAAAAGTACCAGAGTGGTACTTTTGTTATAATGGATGAATCTACATTGATGCATCATTATCACCCAAAGTCCATAATTTACTTTATATTCACTCTTGGTGGTGTACGGTCTATGGGTTTGGATAAACATGTAATGACATGTATCCATCATTATACTATCATACAGAGTATTTTCACTTCCCTAAAAACTGTCTGTGCTCTACCTGTTCATCCTTCCCTGCACCCTAACCTCTGGTAACCACTGATCTTTTTACTGTCTCCTTAGTTTTGACTTTTTCATTTTTCTTTTATATTAAAAGCAAGATACTATACACAGCCCATTGTCGGTATACATACAAACCTTCTCCCATCACTTCATCCCCGAGATAGGAATAGAGTGGGTGGGAACCTTGAGCACACAGTTGGCTCTACTGAAGTGCCTGATGCTGCTCCCGGGTAAGATTTTGTCCAACCAGCTTTGGATCCTGGCCAACCATGACGTACTTTCAATCCAGCTGCTGTTCACTCACATCCCATTTCAGCCATTCGTTGGGGCTTCCCATCTTCCTCCTACAGTGAAAGAGCACTTGGTGGGATGCTCAGCTTCCACTTCACTTCAGTCTTCATGACCTCCTGGCTCTTCCAACAGGAAGCAGTAAGAATACTGAGAAGAGTTTTATTCCATTATTCAAAATACTTAAAGAGCTTTCTGCTTTCAGTTTAGTCAAATATGTATCTTAACCCAACAATATATATCTTAAAATCACAGCATATAACATAAATAATTATAGTCAACCTGACGGTCATGGATGATCATGCTTTACTGGGTAAGAATTGGTATACTTACCTGTAGCTTTTTGAGAGCCAATAAAATAAATTTGAGAGAAATTACTAAATAGAGATTTGGTTACAGGTATATATATATACACACACACACACACACACACACACACACACACATATATATATATATATGATATGAATACACACATATTAGGACTCATTATGAAACAAATACTGTTTTCTGAAAAAATAGGTAGAGTATACTTTAAAAATAGAGGAGGAATAAGAACATATTAAAAAGTACTTTTGGGTAACTCACTGATAAGCAAAAGGATATAATGCACTTGAATTAAAAACAATCAAAATACATAGGAGTTTACAGAACTTTATATAGGCTTTATTTCTTTCTTAATGGAATTACAATAATCCTTCCTAATAGAATGAAAATTGTTCTGAAAGCAGACTTTTCCCAATTTGTGTTATTTAACCTGAGGAAAGTGTGTGACATAAAAAGTATTTAATCAATCCCTGATCATGAAATGCTATTGGTAGGCATTTCTTTTTGTTTGTTTGTTTGTTTTGTTTTTTGTTTGTTTGTTTTTGCAGTACGTGGACCTCTCACTGTTGTGGCCTCTCCCGTTGTGGAGCACAGGCTCAGCGGCCATGGCTCACTGGCCCAGCCACTCCGTGGTATGTGGGATCTTCCCAGACTGGGGCATGAACCCATGTCCCCTGCATCGGCAGGAGGACTCTCAACCACTGTGCCAACAGGGAAGCCCTGGTAGGCATTTCTGATGTTCACTCATATCTTGTTATTCTCCTGCTCTGGGCAAAAGCAGCAAGAAGGTCACCATTCTTAATTATTCCATGATTAGGTGAGACCATATAACTAGCAATGGGTTATTAATAGGTGGCCTGCACATTCCTGGTCTGAAACTTTTAACTCCAGCATGGGGGCCCTCCAGCCCTTGTTTTCTCTGCTGCACTGACCCAAGATGCCCCTGTTTCCGTGCAGCCACTACGGCATGTTGGGGCCTCTATTTGTTTGGATCATTGTATTGAGGCAGGGCGATCTGAAGGCATGAGGTGTCACCTGGTCTAAAGAGGACTTTGAATCAACCGAAAATAAACCTTTGTTGGGTTAAACCACTAAGATTTAGGAAGTATTTTCTTATTATAATGGAGCCTGTCATGACTAATGCAAGGGACTGAAAAGTTCATATATTTGTGCCTATATCGGTCACTTATTTTCTTAACCATTGACACATTTTGACACTAGTTGACATTTAGATACAATGATTCTGTTCACCCCTCTCCACTCAGAATTCAGCACAAAGTACGATTTATTAGGGTCTTACTACTCAGCCTCATGTGATTTGTTCTGTAACACACGTGACAACTGGGAACATCAGAAAAGAAAGAAAGAAAATGGACTTTGAAGGAATTGAGGGGCACACACAAAAGACCTACACAGTAACAAGGATGATAGGAAAAAAGAAGCTCAAGCCACAGGCTCCCTCTGTATTTCCTCACCTCCTCCAAATGTAAGGAATATTGCTTCCCCTGGCATCCTGCAGACTCTTTCCCATCCCAGGGCCTGAGATGAGCAGCTTTAGTCCTGGGATTGCTCACGTTTCCTCTGTTTCTCTTTCAGTAGTTCTCAGTTGCTTCTAAAAGAGTGTTTCCTTATCAACGAGGGCAATAGTCTTGTCTTGGTTTTGTGGACTCTCGTTCACAAGACCTAATCTGGCCTGAGCTCTGAATATAAAAGAGAGTGACAAGCTCTTGTGTTTAACACACCATTAAATTTTGTCACATCATTAGGGCTTACAGGTTTGGTTGAGTATAGACTTACTACAGCTGATATTGAGAATTTGGTGCTGCTTAGAAATTATACTAAATTGAGCCACTTATTTAGCCCAAGATGTTTTCTCTCCAGTGAACCTAGAGTATAATGTACCTTGCTGACATAATACCCATGACTTTTGTGTTGCACAGCTCCAGGGGGTACCCATTACCCTGGGGTCAATAGTAATGGCACCTCCTGACACTCAACCCACATTGGAACACATTGTGATGATACCCCATGGAGCTGTCCCATAAGGTGGCCCTAAATGCCAGGCACAAAGAAGATACTTGATATTGATGCATGTTAGTTTCCTCGTGCTTTCATAGGCTTTTATTTTGAGGGGACAGGTGCCTACTAACATTTTATCATTTGGGGGAAGCAGGATTTTAACTAGGATATATTTGATACATTTTATGCAAGCAACAATGTTGCCTCAATAGTTCTGTTTATAGGTGTCAATTTGTAATATTTTTTATTGTGTTCTGAAATCTTTTTCAAGTTAGTTATAGGGACAGCTAATACTTATATACATCAGGTGCTATTTTGAGATATTCCTGTATAATCATTTGAAAGTTGTTCAACGCTATTATTTCTGATTCCTAGACTGAGAAAGTGAGGCACAGAGAGATTCACCACCTTTTCCAGAATCACAGAACCCATAAATGTTTGAGTTGCCATTTGAACTCAGGCAATCTGGCTACAGAGTGCTTCTCCCTAAGTATAATATAAAGGTTAGCCTGCTTCTGATATATTTACCTTGCTAACTTTATTTCTCTTCACGATCCTTTTGCTGACATGAATTGGTGTTGAAAATTTGGCTCTGAAAAAACAAGCCACTTGGTGGGTTTCTCTGAAATAATTAATCAACAGGTTGTTCTATCCACACTAATGTGTATTCACGACCCATTAATATGACTAAGAAATGCTTTATGAGGCAACCCTTGGCCATCAAAAAATTTGAAACATATGAAAAGGAACATAGTTCCAGGTTCTCACATTTACTTTTATGTTTCTCTAATGGCCTGTTTTCATAAAGAGAATGTATTTACTCTCTTCGATTATAGTACCTGCCTTTAAAATCTAGTCTAATTGTATGACAGTATCCTTCACATTTGATATTTGAACTTTAAATAAATAGTGGAATATATTTACTTCGAGTTTGTTTTTATGACTTTTAAGACAACTTTTGTGAAAAAAGCAAATACAGTATGGAAGGAATCACACTCCAGAGGAAACAGCCAGGAAGTGTGCCCAGTGGGCTATCCTACTAGAACCCAAGAGGAGTCAGACCCACCTCTATCTCTCAGACTTGACAGGCTTGAGATGTGCTCTGATTTGGTCAAAGGAGGCCTGAGGGGGAGAGTGGAGACTGGCCTAACTTCAATGTACCACCCAGTTTCTTGAGTGCCAGAAGACTTTTAGGAGAGAGGCATCATGGTCAGAGAATTTCATAAGAAATTTCCAAGTCCTTGGGCCTAGAAAGCTTGGCTTTGTGTCTAGATTACCAACAGCTGCATGACATTAGGGCAGTGACCACTCATGCCAAAACAGCTTAGAATCAAGTTCTGTTGTGGAACCTTGAGAAAGAGGTGCTTTCAGGAATATTTGGATGGACCACCCTTGGGGTACATCATTGAGGTTCACACTCCGATGGCACAGTGAGTGGCATGAGGATGCCAGAGAGGGGCTTCAAGAATGTCCAGCTTTAACAGGGAGGAATCCAGAACAGGAGAGGCAAGTGTCATTGGATGTTTGTGGACTGGTTTGTGAGAGCAGGTGAAGCAGGCATTTGAGGGATTCCCAGTCATGTTTGAGGATTGGTGAGGCACAGACTACCATGGCTAACCCAACATGAACTCTTACTTTCCTCCCTAGTAACAGAGCTCTGATTTTCGGAGTCATGTTGCCATTCAGAATAAAAGATTATACTTCTTATCCTCCTCACAGCTCAGTGTGGTCATGCCCCTAAATTCTAGGTAAAGAAATCTAAGCAGGTGACTCTTGTGAGGCTTCTGGAAATACTCACTTTTTTTGCTTTGTTTTTAGGCAAGGCTTCTGAAATTTCTTTCTTGGCCTGGAAGATGAAGTCGATGGCAGGAACTTCAGCAGTCATCTTGAAACATGAGGTAAACATGGATGGAAGAAGTCAAATGCTGATAGTGAGCAGAAACTGAAGTTACAGAGTCTTTTATGAATACAATGTATTTGATCTGTTTTTCCTGAACTGCCTAACTCTGAGCTGCTTTTAAATGAGTAAATGGTCATAATCATAACTGATAAATTAGTGTAAAGAGGATTCCTAATACAGGACAAAGAATCAGTCAAATTAGTAAAATATCCTGGGTATCCACAGCCTAACCAAGCATGAAAGTGTTTTGACTATGAGTTTAATAAACAATAATTAGACTGCACAAAACTGGCTTGGAGGGAAGTTATCATTTAAAAAAAAATTACTGAGACCCTTATATAAACAATGCTCTTGCAGACGTGGTAGGTTTAGGCAAAGAACTGAATACAACTTGGTGCCTGCTCCCAGGATCACACTTCTGTGCAGAAGAAAGACATGCATTTTATAAGTAATATAAAGCAATTAAAAAAATTAAACTTTATTTTTTACAGTAGTTTTAGGCTCACAGCAAATTGAGAGAAAGGTACAAAGGTTTCCCATGTATCTCCTGCTCTCATCTGTGCATAGCCTCCCCCATTCTCAACACCCCTCCACCAGAGTGGTGCATTTGTTACAACTGAGGAACTGACTTTGACACCTCATAATCATCCAGAGCCCATAGTTTACATTAATGTTCACTCTTGCTGTTCCATGGCTTTGGACAAATGTATAATGACATGTATCCACCATTATAGTATCATACAGAGTAGTATCACTGCCCTAATAATCCTCTGTGCTTCACCTTTTAAAACAATTTTAAAGGTGCTATTAGTATACAAAGAAGCTATTATGTAATGGTTGGAGATCTCAAGTACTGAAACATGGCGGCATCTCATTTATATAGATGCACAGTGTGTGATGTGTCCTTGGCTTGTCTTCTTGACAATATCAAGATATTAGTGTCTCTGTAAATCCCTGGTTGTGCACAAGCCAGGCCTCTTTAAAAATTCATGAAACAGATGGTAATACAGTCCTTGGTCTAACTCCAGGATATTGTTGGTTATTAGGTAGTCAGTTGATTGACATAATACCTTCGCATTTACATTCCAGGCACAGTGCAGTGCCCTTTCCAAAAAATCCAGTGCTATGATCACAAAGCTGATATCAGTAATATTTGATTTATACAGATTGAAAGAGATGTTTGCAAGCTGCAAAAATGATTGTGTCATTCTAGATAAAATTTCCAAGCAGATTAGTAAACAAATTATTCTGAAGTATTGGAACACTTACAAAGAGAAGGGGTGATCACTAGAAACTAACATAAGTTCACTAAGTATAAGATTTAATGAAATCAATTTATATTGGTAAATCCTGAATGAAAAAGATGCACATGGATGTCATTTGCGGCAGGACATTAACAAAATTTCTCTCCATTCACTAGGAAATGCTGGAACAATTTCAGCTAGAATGATGATAGCGATCAGAAAGATTTACATCTAAAGAAATGACTCCTGATTTCTTAAAGCCTCATTTCTTTCTGTCTTGTCTGTTCTCGTCTAGGTATATGCACGGGCAAGAGACAAATTGTGAAGAATGAAGGACAGGAAGACCTAATGGGAAAATAAATAGAAACATTTTGCACAAGGTAAGCATGGAAATAGGTAATAGCTTACAAAGGTAGTTCTGAAAGCTGCAATACTTATTCAATGGAACACTTTCCTGTTATTTAAATATGATTATATCTGACCAGAGGACTTAAAAGACAATGAAGCCAAGTTATAAAAATCATTTAAAAGTTTGGTTGTATAATTTGTATGTATCAATATTTCCATAAGGTATTTTTTTTTTGAGATGAAATTTGAGTCACCAGTGGCATTTATATAGTGTTAGTCATCCTCAATCCCAAATAACCTCTATAATATTGAATTGCAAGAGCCATGATTAGTGATGGACTGCTCTGGTTTCTAGATAATAGCATTTGCTTCTCTTCCTAGATACCTGAGATGAAGCTTTATAATTTAAAGAAACAATCACACTTTTGACTGTTTGGATTCAAAAGCATGCACTTTCCTTATTAAGGATAAAAGTATCTTAAATTAATCTCAAAAAGCTATTCTTAGTTAAAATTTATTACTGTCTATACCTTTCACTAAGATGTTTACTGTAATTTGCACAATGTTATATGTCAATTATATCTCAATAAAGCTGGGAAAAAAAGATTTTTGTTGTAGTTTTTAACCTTGTCAGACTCATTGTATATGATTCTCATTGGGGTTTTCCATTTGTCTTCCAGCTACATATTATTTTTATTAACTCATTAAAACAATAAAGTATTAAAGTTTGTTCCTTGTCACAATTTTATTTCTTCATTTGGTCATTATGATTAAACCAAACTTTTACCTCTAGCTCATAATAAACATTGTCTTTTTTCTTTTCTCCTGGGGCCTATGCTATTTTCTTTATTTCCCACTTCATGTGCAAAATTGGTCTTCTCTTTCCCTGGAGGTACAAAGGAAAGTTTTTCAAGTGATTTTTGTAAAAATACATTTTGAAGCCAAATTATGTGTTTTCTTTTCCAAATCTTTTTGGTCTCCTTTCTCCTCCGCGAACATAAGCTCTTACAAGGCAAGGCTTTCATAGAGTAATTTTTCTAGAATATACACAGATATTTTTATCCTGCAGCACTTTGTATGTCATTTATTATTTCTTATGTTTATGATTTATTAAAAAATTAAATGATTAATAAATTGAAAGAAGGGAAAACTTTTCTTTGCAAAAAGAAGGGATAGATTTAACTGTGATTGGCAAGTTATTTTATGAGTAACATAACATTATATGATTATACCCAAGCAACTCTTAAAAGCCCATGACTTTCTATGAGGTTTAATAAATTCTATGAGAGATAGGAATAAAATCAGGTGTAATATAAAAGTGTAACATATCAAGAATAAAAACTAAGAAATAGGCACTAAAATAAGTTGTTCATCAAGAATCGGCATATAATTCACAGAAATGCAAAATGATTTTCCCATTATAAAAAACACAATCGGATTTTTTTTCAAGTATCTCTTTTCTTTAAAAAATGTTGTTTTCTTAAATTATTTTTCAAATTCCATTTACTTTGTGTGTGGGAGGAGAAACAAATTTTAACCCAATTAGGGAAAATTCTTAATGAAATTATATATTCTGGTGGAGAAATTGACAGCTTTAAAGTTTATAATAATTTTATTTAAGTCCTGACTTGAGTAAAAGTTACATCTCTGTAATTCCTAAGCACATATTAAATAAACTGTTAGTGAAGCCACAGAAGTCTGAATTTTTGACCAATTATATGTTTTTCCCCTGTATAGATTGTTTACCAAGATGAATCTTGTATTTCTCATAGAACAACAGATAACCTGTAATTCCTGTGGACGTGAAGTTCTTTCCCTAATAAGACAATGGGATATTGCACCTTTCCTCTGCAACCCTGCCTGCCTTGGCCAGGACCTGTTCACACCAATACATTGGGATGTGTTCACTTCTCATTTGATTCCAAAAATAACACACAGTGTCTGTGCGTGAGGTACAAGGCTTTGCTGTTTCCAAAAGGCCTGCATTTCCATGGAAACCAGACAGGCAAAAAAGAAAGGATAAATGCATGAAGTCATTCCGTGCTTAGAAACAAGGCTGAATGCAGACCAACTGCCTCATCTGAATTCAGCCTGTGAGAACCAGGGCCCACACTGACCCTGGGCTACTGAAGGAAAGGAAAGCTTGCTCCCTGCCGGCTTTAGTCCATGAGAAATACATCTCTTCCTCTCACTGGAGATATTTTAAAGGCTAGAAAAGCAAGATTTGAAATCCAAGAGCCCAGATTATTTCTACCTTCTGCTAATCTGGTAATCTGAAGTTCACATTTCCATTCTGTGAAATACAAAATCTTAAAAAAAACATTCTTAATTGCTTATCATTTCAAACGAATGTTCAAAGTTATTTAAATCTGAAAGCTTAGTGAACAATGCTTTGAAATCTTTAGGAAATACGATGATAAATGAAAAATACTTTCTCACTGTAGCTTAATCAAGCAATGGATATTTGTCAAATGTCTATGGAAGACTTGTTATCAGCAAGCAAAATGTCTTTTAGTCAGAAACCAAACAACCCTGGATCCAAGGAAAGAAAATTGCACCTATCTCTACCGTCAGAGCTTTCTAGAGGAGTATGAAATTTTGATTTAATTGATATGGGAAATGCTACTAAAATTATGTGTATATCATGGACCCTAAGTTGGTTTTACTTATTTATGAAAACCACCCAACCATTTGTCATTAAGATAGAAAAAAGTCTCCCATGATTGTACTAAATAACTGGGACTTCTATTCCTATGTCCACCTGACCCCCACTTCCTTAGCATGCTGGTCACTTCACCCAGAGGTTAAGAGGAATATTACCTGTCTGATACGGGTACTCTGAGACACAGAAGTTCTAGAGAAGAGACCATGGACACGGGTTGAAGCCATTCAGTTTAGATTTCTCTCTTTACCCATATCTGATGCTGTAGTTGCAGGATTCATTGAAACTCTATTAAATTTAGTCATCCGTGTGTGTGCAAGTGTGAACTATTCTTTTTCTGGTGTGAGACAAGTTTGGGCATATCAGGCCTATTTTGCCACCAGAATTTAGGTATTATAGCCAAATTAATACTAAATTACTAATAAATCGTTAACATTAAATTAATTAAACTAGAATGCCATTGGACTAAGATGCAACCAGTGATGAACAGCCAACAGGCTTTAAGCTGCGGCCAATCAAATAATTTCCTTTTTTTGTTTCCACTTAAAGAAACTCACCCCCCAAAAGAAAAAGTCAAAGAAGACAAACATGGTCCAAGAACAGTGGGTAATTTGGGAGATCATTACATGTGCCCCTCAATTTGAACTTTCCTACAGTTTTCCTGGACTCATGGAAAATTCTTACATATCTTTGGAAGAATTGGACTGGATAATGAATAATGAGAAATATAAAAGAACAACATTAAATAAAGTTTAAAAGTGGAGGATGAATCCTGAGAAGAGAAGGTAACATAAGTTGGAGTGGAGGGTATTTGCTCCAGTTTCTCATAGTGATTTTGTAGTATGTTGGAGAGTAGAACAAAAAAGAAGACTCATATATGACATTGCAGAGACTGCTACTGCAATGAAAAAAAATTCATGTCGATATTGGACAGGGAGAGGGCAGAATGTAGACACTTTTAAAGAACACCTGTAAGACGTTCGAGCAATCACAAATAATTAGAAAGTAAAGATTTGGACCTGAGGTCTCTGAAATTCTCTGGGTACAGGAGATAGTGTTTTGTTATTTTCACCCTTATTGTGGTGATATGACATTATGGAGTCTGTTGTTTCCTTAACCCCTGTGAATCTTTAGCTCTTTACAACACATTTCTCTATGGGAAATTGTCAAGTCAACTAAGAGAACAAAGACATAAAATCATTGGATTTTAAGTTTCAGTAGTTTAGCCCATGTGTAAGACAGATCCAGAAGAATACCTCCTGAGGCACAGCCAGCATCCCTCTCTCGTGCGGCCCCTCGCCCACTCCCAACATACATACACACACACACACACACACACACGTGCACACACACACACACACACACACACACACACAAGACATTGAGAGACCTGAAGCACTCTTGTGATCTTTCCAGTGGGCATCAGCAGTTCCAACATAATGGAGCTATAGACTGAGTGGGGTGGGTTGAGTGGAAGAGTCTCTATGATACAAGCATGAGGAGATATATACCCACTTCCAAGGACTGATAAAACTTTGTACCTTGGGAACATAGAGAAGCAGTACGTTGTAGTGACTGAGATCAGTGTTGGAAGCCAGCATCCTGACACTTGCTGTAGGATGGTAGACAGATAATGTAATCTTTTGTGCCTCGGCTCCCTTAGATGTAAAATCTAGGGAAGATTAAGTAAACTCATACATAAAGAAAGAATGTAGACCAGTGTCTGATATACAGTAAGGACTCTAACAATTGTAAATAATGTAAAAAAATCAATAAACAGAAACCTCAGTTAAATAGAGCTGGGAGACCAGAAGGGGAGCCCTCACACCCTGAGACAATAACAGAGCCCAACAGGAAAAAGAAAGACTCCTCTTCTTTCCTGGCAAGGACTCAGCCAATGAAAAGTCAAGGAATCTTTGTTTGCTATGGTCCTCCCGACTTCTTTTTCACCTCTATAAAAGTGTTCTCCTTCTCTTGCTCTGAGCGGACTTAACACATGGCTCACCAAGGTTGTGGAACCCGAATTGCAATTCTTGGCTGATTACCAATAAATCCATTTTGCTGGAGAAATATCTGGCAGTTATTTGTTTCAGGTCAACACTGATTATTACTACCTACCCAATATGACATGGCCACTAAGGGCAGATGACTACCTTTACCCCTAGCAGTTGTATCACAACTTCAGTTTCCAACTCATGCTATGGCATTATATACACCCTCAGAAATTTACACTGAGCTCTGGGGAAAAGGGAGAGGCCAGGTGATAGAAAAACCCAAATATACTGTGTTCATCTGGAGGTGACTAGGACTAATATTGTCTCTCTTTGTAGAGACAAATTTGATTTACAGAAAAGTAAGTTACATGATTTAAATGTTTGTGGTATTGAAATTTTATACTTGCTACCTTATTATTTTACCTGGATTCCAAATTTCCCCTCAACCAGCTCTTAATTTTGCCTTAGTTACTTGGATTTTCTGGCCCTTGCTAATCTTTTCATAAATTATGCAAAATACCTTAACTCACTGAAGGCATAGAGTGGACCTGTATTATCATATTTTATGTGATTTCTGGGGAAAAAAATCTAATATTTTGGAAGTATAATTAATGAGTATTTCAAAATTCTTAGCTTGAATTCTGAGCTAGTTTAGCAGAACATTAACTGCATATAGGAAATATACCTATGCATCTTTGGAATCCTCTCAATACTATATCATTTCTTTATTTCTTTTTTTTTTGATAATATAACAATCTATTTCTCTAGCTTTTAAAATGTGTTGATAAATATATTATTAATTTATCTATTTATTCATTTATTCAGTATTTCCCTCACTCATTCATGAACTTTACAAGTTAAAATTATTTAAGAAGGAACATTTTTGTCTCCTTGGGATAAATGGAGACAGACAAGATTCTCAGAAACCATAGCTAGGATCACTGAATTAAGATATTTCATTTACAAGTGGGGTAATCAGATACCTCCACATCATTCATACTATTTAAATTAAAAGTTTTAAATGTGTTTAAAAATCACAAGACTGTTTATTTTTTAGACTAAGTTTGAACAATAAAAAATTTTGATAAAAATAGCATACATTGGTTTATATTAGAAGAATGTGATTTACTTTTTGGCAGCTTGAAAAAGATGTCCTGTAATCTTCTCTTTCTTTCACACCTACTTTCCTTTTTTGATTATAGTGTGTATGCAATGATTCCTTACAGCAGTCATTAGTTTTCATATATTGTCATCATCATCACCATCAACATCACCATAAACATTTATTTTGCATCTAATTTGTTCCTGGAAACATGCAAGGGTACTGGAGAAGAGAATCTAGGCCAAGAGGAAGAGTAGTCTTCACAAATAAATTTGACTCAGAAAACTTGTTTGGAAACTAGCTTACTGATGAAAAAAGAAGACAAATTTAATTTTAATTAATGCATCATATAATGGTAGAATATTTGATCTTCTGAGCAGTGACAAAACTCCAAATTAATAGTAAATGGTGCCAGGAATTTTAAAAGCTTGTTCAAATTTTATCAACACACATGCAACTGTAGTAGCATCCATGAACATTAGATGTTTTTATGTTGGTTAAGAAAAATATGTGAAGATCAATTCTCTATTTACCTTCAAACAAGTTTAAAAAATGTTATTCTGTAACATTAAGACTGTGATATTATCAATACAAAATTCTTTTTTTTTTTTAAACCATCTGTTCTTTATCGACAAGAGCTATACAAGTATCATAAACAGAATTTGGCTGATTCCTTACATAATTGCTTCCATAATTTAAAATCACGAAAACATGCCCCAAACTAATATGTCCCAACAGAATGTTCTAAAATAGCTTTTAATATAATGCTGCAGAAAGAAAAAATCAATTAAACATAAAAGAAATAAAAAAAAATACTTGACAATTTTATTTTCCAATTAAAAAATGTAGGTGTTTGCCCCAGGGTCATGACATACTATTTAAGGTGATGACTTCTAACAGTTCTATTTTTGACACATGTCAAATGTTATAATAAGTGCCTTCAGCCTTTAATGAGAGCAGTATTTCCTCTAAATGGGAGCTGTGCAGTATAAAGGACTATGGAGTTGATCTTTAAGTCCAAGTCTCATGACCTTGTCATGAGGCTGGCCACTTAAACTCATGTTACCTTGGTTCCCTTCCCAGCTAAACTAAAATATACCCGCCTCTTGGGGTTACTTGGTTGATTACTTGGTTGATTAAATGAGACTATATATTAGGACAATTATTCAATACAATATTATTTAAAAGTTTTATTAATCTATATATTTTGCTAGCATTAAAATATTTAATGTATTTCTACTAATCATTGATCCATGCCATATATTTATCTGATATTAACTGATAAACTTAGCTATGTATTTTTATAAATAATTTTCCAGTTATTTTAGAATTTTTTCAAATAATTTGTTTTAATTTACTTAGAAACTTTTTTAAATTTCTACAGTTCATTTTTTTTTGTATCAGAAGTCATCTAACCTTGCTTGCTCTCATAAATATGACTTCTATGACTCATTCTTTTTTTTTTTTTTTTTTTTTTTTTCACGGTATGCATGCCTCTCACTGTGGCCTCTCCGGTTGCGGAGCACAGGCTCCGGACGCGCGGGCTCAGCAGTCATGGCTCACGGGCCCAGCCGCTCCGCAACATGTGGGATCTTCCCGAACCGGGGCACGAGCCTGTGTCCCCTGCATCGGCAGGCTGACTCTCAACCACTGTGCCACCAGGGAAGCCCATGTCTCATTCTTTTCTCCATCTTTCTTGAGCCTGTTATATATGCATTGCTAATTTTCAGCACCTCCTGCCGTAAGAAATTTTTTTTTTTTATTCTTAAAGCTATGTTCCTTTAAATTAAACTTTTGTAGAACTGGAGGAGATCATGAGGAAGAAATATCAGCACCATGCTTTGGCGATAATTTATATTTTGCAATGTGTCAACACAGTCAAGACTCTTGCTCAACTAGTCATACTGTTACATTTAACTAAGAAATACCCAATTGTTTGATTTAAAATCTTATGTGTTAATTTTGTACGGAAACTCAGGAAAATTCATTTACTTTCTGTTTTACAAACAGAGATACCTTCTCCTTTTCTATTTATTGCTTAAGGAATAGTCTGGTTGTTCAGCAGATGTCACTAGAAGGCTGTTGTACTGTTATTTTATGTTCTTACAGTCATACTAGCAAAGCCGAAATACAGATATTTTCAATTGCTTTAATGTTAGAGATGTTTTAATGTCTCAATTTTAGGTAAACATAGAAAATAAAAATAGATATCCTTCAAATAAAAATAATTATTTAAGATAAAGAAACAATTCATATATTTTCATTGCGGTATATTTTTAGATGGCATTAAACTTGTATTAACGTAATGCAAGTCCCAATTAAATGATCATAGAAACTCCAGCTGAACAACAGAGCTTAATAAATGGTGAAAAAGATTTAGTGGCTTGTTCTCTGTCATTATCTATGTAAAGGTTTGTTAAAGAAAACCCTGTTTATGTATTTGCTATTTCTGAACTCTGTCATGAGAAAGAAGACATGCCTTGTCTGTTGTGATTTTTGTTTAAGAACAGGAAGTTCGTAGAAACAGCAAGTGGACCATATGATCCTTTATCTTTAGACAGTTCTCCTTAGACCTTACTTTTTATATTGCTACCTCCAGTTAAGCATATTCCTTTTTAATTTTTTTAATCATCAGCGCCTTAGGTTTTCACAAAGCTCTCAGTCAACCAGGTCTCTTGTGTGGTCCCAAACTTCTCATTTTTAGTAATATGAAGCACACGTTCACTTTTTGGAATGTCTCTTAAACACTCCTTGGGCTGCTCTTCCAGACAAGGCATTCTCAATTCTTGAGTTCTTTCATTATTCTTATTCTTTTATTCTTAGTCTTAGTCTTTTTCTTAATTTGTAATGTCTCTCTTCCATCTAGTTCTGGCAATGTGAGTTTAAATTGAAGTGATTTACTTTGTCCATTAATAATAATAAAGGTAGGGCTTTCCTGGTGGCTCAGTGGTTGAGAGTCCACCTGCCAATTCAGGGGATAGGGGTTTGATCCCCGGCTGGGGAGGATTCCACATGCCGTGGAGTGGCTGGGCCCATGAGCCACAACTGCTGAGCCTGCGTGCCACGGCTGCTGAAGCCCGCCCGCCTAGGGCACGTGCTTGGCAACACGAGAGGCCACTGCAATGAGAGGCCCGAGCACCACAACGAGGGGTGGCCCCCCCTCGCTGCAACTAGAGAAAACCCACGCACAGCAACAAAGACCCAATGCAGCCAAAAATAAATAAATAAATACATTAAAAAAATAATAATAATAAAGGTAGCTTATGTTAACTGAATGTTGGCTGTATTCTAGCCTCTTCCATAGCACAGGTAGCCTTCACACTGTTTTAAATGTCTTATTAGCCTGGGTTGGCTCACTGTGTTAATATATCAGTAGCACAGCACTACATATGTACTTACAAATCCACTCATACCAAGTCCAGTGCAAAAACTCCTTGTATGGTTTCTCTTCTGGGCAGCTCCACCCAAGATTCAAGGGTACTTGAATCCTGATATAATTACTCTCAACAACTGCTCCCCAAATCCTCCAGTGAAAAGGAAGAAGGAATGAAGGAAAGATGGGCCAGGAATAGAGCAAGTTTTTGACCATCTTACTCACCACGTACCCTCACCTTTCATTGGCCAGAAAAATATCAAATATCTCCAAGTGAGGCAAGAGGGCTGAGTAATGCAATGCAAATTATGATTTTCCTTTTCATGATTTATAGGCTTTTGTGTTATAAAACATACATTGAAAAAGCAATAGTCAGCTTTCCGCATGACACTTTTTTTTTTTTTTTTTTTTTTTTTTGCGGTACGCGGGCCTCTCACTGTTGTGGCGTCTCCCATTATGGAGCAACAGGCTCCGGACGCGCGCAGGCTCAGCGGCCATGGCTCACAGGCCCAGCCGCCCCGCGGCATGTGGGATCTTCCCGAAGCGGGGCACGAACCCGTGTCCCCTGCATCGGCAGGCGGACTCTCAACCACTGCGCCACCAGGGAAGCCCTCCTCATGACACTTTTAAAACTATCCATTGCCCTACCAAAATTTTGTTCAAAATCATCGATTTTATACTGCCATTTATAAGATTTTAAGATATAAACAATAGCATAATAGCTCAAGAATGCTAAACAATAATGGAAATTATCAAAATATGTTCTAGAAAATTTAGTTAAAATACGTTACTATAAATGATTCCTTATCTATTAATATCTTCTATAAAATATATACTGAATCTATAATTGAACAAATTCCTTTAGTGGACTGAGTAGTAGTTTTTGGTTAGAAATGGGATAATATGGTGACAATTATGCAGTCAATTATGACAATCATGCTGATCTTCCCAGGGGCACAGTTTTGTCAGCAATTACTCCTTATATAATACTTTCTTAAGTCATTCAGCTTCCGCTTGATCATACTGAGGCCCATTTGACTTCAGTTTACCTCCCCTATAATTTTATATACCTTTGTCTTTTTATTAGGTCATTTATATGTACCAGAAATTGGCTGTACTATTATACTTCATTGTAAAGTAGGTTAAATTGCTAACAGTCGGCATAATAGAACACAAAATATGTGAAGTGATGCTTGGTATCATTTAAAGTAAATTATTAATTAGAAAGTCATGTCAATAAATGTACTTCTGAAATTCTATAAGTTATCTTGGTAGAACTAAAAATGCTGGGAATTATATGTAACTTCATAGAAATTGTTTTACTTGAAATATATTTTAAAATATGCAGTTCTATGCATCTTTTTGAAATGAGTTTGACTATATATACATATGTATATGTGAGTGTGTGTGCATGTGTATATATGTATATATATATTTCCAGATAACAAAGCAACAGTTTCCATTATTATTGCTTTATCTTCTCTGCCCTTGTGTCAGAGAAAGTCAGCACTCATGGCGGATACAGCCTAATGCATTTTATGTACCGTAAGAGAAATTGGCAAAAAACTCCTGCTTTCCTCCTAGTTCAAAAACATAAAACAATTCATAAACTATTATCTCTATGTTGAGAAATGAAACGAAGTGTTCGCTCTGTCTAGCTTTTAAGTGTACATCATATTGTTGATGTTGAACAAAAGACACTTTCCGTAACTGCTTTAACTTGGATAGTTTCCAAAAAAGGATAGAGGATGTGCTAAAAGGATGAGAGAGTCATGATTGCTGGTAAAGTTTTTATGACTAAAGGGATGCTTGCAAACCTCAAAACCAAGTGTCCACCGACTGTCAGTTGGATCCATGTGCCTCTGCTAACAGAGGAAAATACAGAAATGCAATCAGATTGGAAAAGGGCCAGATTGGAAAGGTTGTAGTTGATTTTGGCAGCAGGAACAAACTCTTTGAAGCTTTCCTAAAGGTCTGTGGGTAGCCCTTAAGGGCAATTGTTTTCATTGACTAGGATTCTTATCTGTGGTGCTATTTAAATAGAATGGGCATCCTTACCTGCAGAGTTCCTCTGAAAAAATTTCAGTCAGTAACCTGTGGCTCAAAGAGCTGACTTCGAAAGACAAAGTGCTTAAGAAATTACATCACACTATTGAGTTCAACAAGAAAAACATATTTTGACTTCCCTCTGTACTTGCAATCATTATTTTCAAAGTACTTCTCAGACACAGCCATTTATCTACCTGAGCAGCAGATTGCTCAAATAATTATCATTCATAATGTGGCCACAGGGTCTGTTAATCTTTTAATTGACTACTCTAGGAATTGTACATACATCAAAGGGTAACATTTCAGGGAATAAAAATGCATCTTAACATAGAGATTGCATTTAAAAGATTGTTTTTTTCCCCCCAGTACTTTCTCATTCTGACATCTAAAATTGCTTTTCTCAAATCTGTCGACAGGTTCGCATACAACATATTTAAATGAGTTTCCCGGCATTTGAGGAACCCATGAAGTTCAGTTTGCAATGAATTATAACTTTAAAGAAAAACACAATACAGCCAAGATCCACACATTCCACAGTTTTTCTGGAAATTAAAAAAAAAAAATAAAGTTGAATCTCTAAAGGACCCAATTAAAATGGGAATAGAGTAAAAATGATTTTTCTCTTTGCTTTTATTCCATAAATGTGAAATCATAAAAAAATGAAAGTTTAGAGAATTATTACCTGGATATAGTGCTTCACACTGCCTTCTTTAGCTCCTCTTTTTTTTTTCCAGGAAAAGCCCATGGCACAGCTGAATAATCAAGCTGTTTATGCTTTTCATGAACTTTCTGAGGAGTAAAAATGCTACTCTTCTACCAATGTGATTTCTCTACAAATAGTGGATTCTGACATTAATTTTGGTATCTGAATGAATGAATAACTGAATCACAAGATTTTAAATCTTAACCTGTGGGAAACTGTTCATAGAAGTATTGAAAAAAAATCCAGGTGTCTGATTTATGTTCAACAACCACAAGAGAATATAGAGTGATGGTCATGATACTTCTTAGCTTTGTCCTTACACAACAAGACAGACATAAACTTCTGGACTCCAGGGAGTGGATAGTTAATTTGCATTTGATAGTGATAATTCTTCCTTGGCAGTAGCAGTTAAATTTCACCAACTATTCTTGACACATTATTATAATATTACATTCAATAGAAAAATAATTTCTCCCTCTAAATAGTCATATAAGATTTAAGATTACAGATATAACATTCTAGGGAACCGATTAAAAAAATATCTTGATGAAGACCGAATTTTTTTATAGACTGAAATTCAAGGTTTCTATAACAGAAACTTCCTCACCAAATATACATATCCATATTTTATAGTCTGTGTAGAGCCATTGTTGTTGAATGCAAGTTTTGTGTTTTAAACTTTAACTTACTCTTCTTATTATAATTTCATAAATTCTGCTTTCCTCTAGCCTATAGTCACTCATTTTATTTCTTAGTTTTTATGTCATTATTTTGGTTGGAATTTTAAAATTAGACTAGTAATACTAGAAACAAACATCAACATTTTAGTTTGGGGCTGGGGTGAAGAAAAAAAATTTGTTTATTTATTTTATTCCCTGGAATCTTGTTACATAACATTTCAGAAATAATCTATATAAAAAGATGTTACAAGATTAAAAATATATATATATGTATATATATATATAAAACTTCATTTCCAAGTCACTGACTCTTCAGTTCAAAGCATCAGCTTTGAGGTTTATCAAAGAAGTGTAGCCTTTGACTTGTCTTTGAAGAAACTGTAGTGAAGTACACTATAGAAACACTTCCTCAGTATCAACAGTGAAACTTGAAAGGTGAGAAGTTAGAATGAAAATACTTAGTAGCCTAAAATAAAGCTATTAACTTATAGTTTTAACTACTGACTATAGGCCAGTGAGAGACTGTTACAGTCCTTCTCATTCTTGTTTCATCTATGCTTATCTTAATCTCCACTATTTAGCAGACATGTGATCAAGTGTTTGTTGAATGAATGTTGAATACAACAGATCAGGTATTCATTAAAAAGACATCAAGTGAAAGTTTACATGGTACACTACTGGCATGGCATACAGAATCAGGCCAATTTGCCCCCAAACAGGATGACATTCTCAGTGTGATAGTAGGCAAAGCCATTGGTATCATTTAATAGGAAGCATCCATGACAAAGTTTTAATCAGGGACTAGTTGTGAAAAATCGCAGTTCAACCGATAAAATCATACTTAGAATATTAAATTTTATTGTCTATTATGCCATAGAGAAATCAAAGAGAATAAGAAAAATGTCACATATTATTAATTTTCACAGCATTTTAAAGAATCTCATTCCAGAAAGGATTTGAGGTGAAAAATCTGATATTAAGTGTACTGTTTGAATATGTATACTGACAAATGAATACTCGTTTAACTACTACTACAAACAAAACATAGACTATTTCCATTACCCAAGAAACTTCCCTCATGCTGCTCTCTAGACACCCCTCCCTCCAAGCAAACACTGCTCTGACTTTGTTCACCATAGATTAATTGTGCTATTCATATCTACAGCTTTGTGTCTTGCTTCTTTCATTCAATGTATTTTTAAGATTTTTTTCCTTGATACTATAGGTGCATAATAAATTACCCCAAACTAAATTGCATTTAATGCTTATTGTACTCAAGAATTCTGTATGTGGATCAAAAGGGCCAATGGGGATGTCTTAACTCCACTTTGTGATTTCTGTAGCCTCAGTTGGAAGATACAAAGGCAGGGATCTCAAATCATTTGAAATTACTCACAGGTCTTGCGGTCGAGATTGCCTGTAAACTGGGGACCTCATTTCCTCTCCATGTAGTTATTTCTGTGCTGTCTCTTTATTGGACTGGTTTGGACTTTCTCACATCACCTGAGTTCCAATGGTGTTTTTCTCATGCTTAGGTTGGGGTTATGGGTTCTTGGGAAGAAAACCACAGAAGTGAAATGCCATTCTTATCACGTTATATCAATGGTACATGTTCTCAACATGACTTATCACTGATGATGTCAGTCTTGACCAGCTGGCTGAATTAGTGTCTGCTAGATTTCTCTGTTGTAAAGTGTCTGTTCACCCCTTTCCATATTCTACTTTCTGAAGCAAGTCACTAAGCTCATCCCACGCTCCAGAGGTGGGAATTAAGCTTCATCTTTGAGGAGGGAGTATTTACACAATTAGTTTGCAATTCTTCAGGAGATTTCTCTCTTCTACATTTATCCAATCATTTATTGATATCAGTAGATATTCATGAATTTCATTTAATATTTGCGCTATTGACTTTATTTATTTATTTTTACATCTTTATTGGAGAATAATTGCTTTACAATGGTGTTAGTTTCTGCTTTATAACAAATTGAATCAATTATACATATACATATGTTCCCATATCTCCTCCCTCTTGCATCTCCCTCCTTCCCACCCTCCCTACCCCACCCATCCAGGTGATCACAAAGCACCAAGCTGATCTCCCTGTGCTATGCGGCTACTTCCCACTAGCTATCTATTTTACGTTTGGTAGTGTACATATGTCCATGCCACTCTCTCACTTTATCATAGCTTACCCCTCCCCCTCCCCATATCCTCAAGTCCGTTCCCTAGTAGGTCTGTGCCTTTATTCCTGTCTTGCCCCTAGGTTCATCACGACATTTCATTTTTTCTTAGATTCCATATATATGTGTTAGCATATGGTACTTGTCTTTCTCTTTCTGACTTACTTCACTCTGTATGACAGACTCTAGGTCCAGCCACCTCACTACAAATAACTCCATTTCGTTTCTTTTTATGGCTGAGTAATATTCCATTGTATATATGTGCTACATCTTCTTTATCCATTCATCTGATGATGGACACTTAAGTTGTTCCCATCTCCTGGCTGTTGTAAATAGAGCTACAATGAACATTTTGGTACATGGCTCTTTTTGAAAGATGGTTTTCTCAGGGTATATGCCCAGTAGTGGGATAGCTGGGTCATATGGTAGTTCTATATGTAGTTTTTTAAGGAACCGCCATACTGTTCTCCATAGTGACTGTACCAATTCACATTCCCACCAGCGGAGCAAGAGTGTTTCCTTTTCTCCACACCCTCTCCAGCACTTACTGTTTCTAGATTTTTTGATGATGGCCATTCTGACTGGTGTGAGATGATATCTCATTGTAGTTTTTTTTTTTTTTTTTTTTTTTTTGCTGTACGCAGGCCTCTCACTGTTGTGGCCTCTCCTATTGCGGAGCACAGGCTCCGGACGCGCAGGCTCAGAGGCCATGGCTCACAGGCCCAGTCACTCCACGGCACGTGGGATCTTCCCGGACTGGGGCATGAACCCGTGTCCCCTGTATCGGCAGGCAGACTCTCAACCACTGCGCCACCAGGGAAGCCCTCTCATTGTAGTTTTGATTTGCATTTCTCTAATGATTAATGATGTTGAGCATTCTTTCATGTGTTTGTTTGCAGTCTGTATATCTTCTTTGGAGAAATGTCTATTTAGGTCTTCTGCCCACTTTTGGATTGGGTTGTTTGTTTTTTTGTTGTTGAGCTGCTTGAGCTGCTTGTAAATTCTGGAGATTAATCTTTTGTCAGTTGCTTTATTTGCAAATATTTTCTCCCATTCTGAGGGTTGTCTTTTGGTGTTGTTTATGGTTTCCTTTGCTGTGCAAAAGCTTTGAAGTTTCAGTAGGTCCCATTTGTTTATTTTTGTTTTTATTTCCATTTCTCTAGGAGATGGGCCAAAAAGAATCTTGCTGCAATTTATGTCATAGAGTGTTCTGCCTATGTTTTCCTCTAAGAGTTTGATAGTTTCTGGCCTTTCATTTAGGTCTTTAATCCATTTTGAGCTTATTTTTGTGTTAGGGAGTATTCTAGTCTCATACTTTTACATGTACCTGTCAAGTTTTCCCAGCACCACTTATTGAAGAGGCTGTCCTTTCTCCACTGTACATTCCTGCCTCCTTTATCAAAGATAAGGTGACCATATGTGTGTAGGTTTATCTCTGGGCTTTCTATCCTGTTCCATTGATCTATATTTCTGTTTTTGTGCCAATACCATACTGTCTTGATTACTGTAGCTTTGTAGTACAGCCTGAAGTCTGATTTGTGACCCAAGATATGATCTATCCTGGAGAATGTTCCATGAGCACTTGAGAAAAATGTGTATTTTGTTGTTTTTGGATGGAATGTCCTATAAATATCAATTAAGTCCATCTTGTTTAATGTATCATTTAAAGCTTGTGTTTCCTTATTTAGTTTCATTGTGGATGATCTGTGCATTGGTGAAAGTGGGGTGTTAAAGTCCCCTACTATGAATGTGTTACTGTCGATTTCCCCTTTAATGGGTGTTAGTATTTGCCTTATGTATTGAGGTGCTCTTGTGTTGGGTGCATAAATATTTACAATTGTTATATCTTCTTCTTGGATTGACCCCTTCATCATTGTGTAGTGCCCTTCTTTGTCTCTTGTAATAGTCTTTATTTTAAAGTCTATTTTGTCTGATATGAGAATTGCTACTCCAGCTTTCTTTTGATTTCCATTTGCATGGAATATCTTTTTCCATCCCCTTATGTCAGTCTGTATGTGTCTCCAGGTCTGAAGTGGGTTTCTTGTAGACAGCATATATATGGATCTTGTTTTTTTATCCATTCAGCCAGTCTTTGTCTTTTGGTGGGAGCATTTAATCCGTTTACATTTAAGGTGATTATTGATATGTATGTTCCTATTCCCGTTTTCTTAATTGTTTTGGGTTTGTTATTGTAGGTCTTTTCCTTTTCTTGTGTTTCTTGCCTAGAGAAGTTCCTTTAGCATTTGTTATAAAGCTGGTTTGGTGGTGCTGAACTCTCTCAGCTTTTGCTTGTCTGTAAAGGTTTTAATTTCTCCATCAAATCTGAATGAGATCCTTGCTGGGTAGAGTAATCTTCGTTACAGGTGTTTCTCCTTCATTACTTTAAATATGTCCTGCCAGTCCCTTCTGGCTTGAAGAGTTTCTGCTGAAAGATCAGATGTTAACCTTATGGGGATTCCCTTGTGTGTTATTTGTTGTTTTTCCCTTGCTGCTTTTAATATGTTTTCTTTGTATTTAATTTTTGATAGTTTGATTAGTATGTGCCTTGGCATGTTTCTCC